>JAHWXV010827038.1:0-18610 GCA_024586415.1 Phrixothrix hirtus
GGCAACCTCAGTTATTGCTTATGTGAGTATATTTGAAATAATACAAGACAAGTGTGCGTAGAAAAATATTTAGCTACCTATTCTCTGTTACCATGCGGAATTCTGCAAATGATATTTTTTTACTTAGAAGGCAATATGTAAGCCGTTAAGCTAAACGAAGAAATTATGTGAACAGTGGGGTAATCTTCCTTTACTAAAGTTGCGATCAACACATCGACTTGTTAGTTACTTTACAGATCATGCTTTGCTTCCTAAGAGTTAACATGCTTAGGTACGTGTTCAAGTTAGTGGCGCCCTCCAGATTGAATATGTTACCAATTTTTGCCATGCCCTAGTAAATTCTTGGCTTTGGTTCATGTAATAGGGTAATTTTGACGAACGACTAATTTCATATTTTATTGACGGTTATCTGTGTGCGATTTCTCTGTCCATTTGTTGAAAATATTTTGAACAAATAACATACAAAACTACGGTACGGATTTCTCTGACTTTTAAAATGTATTTAAAGTAGTATTTGTATCCAATTTTCTCTCCAGTGCACAGAACCATTTTACTATTTCTGAAGATTGCCAAATGTATAACTTGTATTTCAATACCCAATTTTAACATTTTGAAGTTGATGGCGGAAGAAAATAATGTTCTATAACTATGGCATAAATTGGGGATGTCGCGCTCCTTTGTTTTCCGCTTAATAAAACAGTTTCATTTTTGAGTGACGCATGAAGCTTGTATTAATAAAAAATTGATTAATTTGAGGTATGGTTCTTTTAAAAACATTTTAGAGAGAAGATTAAGCTAGGTTAGATGAGAAAAGATCATTTTAAACAAATTTTTATTTTTATAATTGTAATTTTCTTCTTCGTTGTTTAACTCTACTACATTTTTTCTCCAAACCCAAATTGTTTTATTTGTACCTATTTTATTTACTTACATCTTTTTGTATCCGGATTTAATACAAGACCTTAATTTTAACAATTTATCTCAGTCTTGTTGCTATTGTGTTGCCTACTGTGGGATTTACATTCATTCCGTCAGCGTCGAACGATCAATAATCTAGCTAGAGTAGGACGAGAAGACCTAGATCGTGAATTATTCTTTGATGCTCTACACACTTTTTCCACTTTTCCAGGTTTTGCAAGTAAAGAAAACTTTTTCTGTTCTGCGGAAGTTCTTCGTCTTAAAAAGAACCAGCGGCCTCGTAGATTTTTTAAGCTTTTCGCTAAATAATAATCGTAGAAGTCTAATCGGAACTATATGCAGAATGATCTGGCTCAAGGAATCCTAATTTTTGCATTGTGAAGAATTATAACCCTTTGATTTGGATATTTTTCCTGTGTAGCACCAGGTAGTTTCTCAAGTATTGGAATAGGCATTAGCAGTGATTATTTTACCTTACTTCATGCAATCAGTTACGAAAATTTCATAGTGATTCGTTTGTATACAGATGCTTGGAGGCGGAAAACTCCGCATCGATTCCTGCTTGGCATCAGGTAGCCAATAATCTTCCAAAATTTCATCTCCTGACGCTGAACAACATGTCTAGATTTTTTTTCAATAAATTCAAATTCCTCCCATGAAATCTCTTGATGGCGAGTTTTCTATCCAGGAGTGAAAACCTTGGCACCCCAACATGCTCAAGCCTAGATTTTCGTACAAAATGTGTAAGCAATTGGTTCAAATATTCCAAGAACGACTCTACCTTTCTGCATGTTTTAAGATTCGTTGTAGTTTTCGGCGGTCTTGATCTTAGACAGTCTTCTGCCGATTCACACCACGGAATTGTTTTGGCTAGCATTTTATTTGAAACAAGCTTGGTCTATTCAAACAATTTACTCCAAACATTCTTTCGTATACAATTTTAGATCTCTTGACCTTCCACTGTTAATAATTTTATTACACTTTGATACCTAAATTCAATTAAATTTCATTTTTAGTTACACCCAATACACCAGAAAACAATGTAATTCACGAAATTTTGCCTAGCAACTATAATAATGTGAATTACGATACATATCTAACATATCTAAATGAAGAACCTGATAGGTAAATATCGTTCAAGCCTAATTATCTCTTTGAAGGCACTTGGCGGATAATTTTGTTCTTCTTCTATACTTTCAGTGTCATTTTTAATACCTAAGATTCGAACTGATTTTTGTTTTGGTTTAGGGTACCTTTTTATCTTCGATCTCAGTAAAAATCGTGCAACAATTTCAAGGTTCAGTTGAGAAATCCCAGTTACTCAATTTATAATACATGAAAATAAAATTAAAGGAAGCGTTTTAAGATTTTTTCCAACTTTAATAGATTTTTATATTTTCAGTTCAGTTCTGTTCAAATCTGGATGATCTAATTAGTAGCACAAAGACCCCATTATAAAAACTCAATAAGTACTTGCGATTAAAAGTTTTTATTCAGTTTAAAACAAATTTTTTTGAAGTATAATGCAACTTCTATTTAACGAAGTTGGTAATTTCGTAAAATAGAACATATCTTATTTTAGCGTAGAAATACATACTTATTTAGATGACAAACTATAAAAAATATAGAAACTACCCAGTTTTCCCTATTATATATTTACACAGCTACGTCCTATTAAGAGGTTTTATTGGTTAAAGAAATTTGTAATTTTTGATTGTAAACAAAGTCGTTTTTTCGTAAAAAACTGCGTTTCTTGAAGAACAGGTTTTCTGTTTGGAAAACCACGAATAAATTCTTGTCTGAAGGCTTTTGATCTGGTACGTCATCATATCCTTGTTCATTTTCGTCTTCTTCTGTGTTCTTCGTATTTTTCAAGATATCTTTTCCGTCGGAAAACAATAATTTTTTATGTCGTCCACGTTGACGTGATCTGCCACTTCTACATAGCTATTAATAACTTCTTTTTGTTGTAATCTTGTCAATGTCGTCTTAATCTGAATATCAGCTTCTGATGCAAAACTAGATTTTCTGAAACAGTTCTGGATAGTTGTTTGTAAAACATCATGTTTCGAAATACAGTTTCTTAGCGAAATTAAACCTTGTACAGGCCGAATCTCTTCTAACGCCGATAAAATTTTTATCAAAATGCGCTTTCGACAAGGAAACCTTTATTATTCCTTCCTCCATTGGTTGCAGTTTCGATGTCATATTTGGTGGTAAAAACAATTTTACATTGCGCAACTTAAATTATGTTGACTATCGATATACTAAATAGTTATCATCAAAAAGAACAATCTTTCATTTACACTGAAGCATTGAGTTATCCAATTTCAGTGCAGTCTTTAAAAATTGAACTAATCATCCATGACTTTTTGTTAAAATCATAATCGACCTCCAAAGATTTAATCAATCATAAATATCTAAACGCTTCAATTTTTTGCTTCCATCCATATTTGCTCCCACCAGAACACTTACCCGTTTTTTGCTGTTTCCTTCCAAAAAATTTATCATTTTTAAATGTTAATGTCTTATTTAGAAAGCACTTAAAAAGAAGCCAGTTTTATCAGCTTTATAAATGTTCTTTCACCTCATACGGTCTTTTGCACAATTCCATGTCTAGCGTTAAAGTTATACTGTGTTAAAGTTATCTAGCCAACCAATGCTCGCCACGAAATCGTCATTTCCGAATCCCTTAGCAAATGCTTGAGCCTTTTTCCGTGTTATTGTACCAGACAAAGGCAAATGTTTTTCGCGGGCTAATTGTACCCATTGTAAGGTTGTAGGTTAAGGGGGTTAAAATAAGGATACAGTGAGTTTGCTTTGGGATAGAAGATCTTATGAATGACACGCGCTTGTCTTTGTTCTCCGAAATTTTTTAGGAATGATTTTCGTCAAATTTCGCTCGAATATTTCGGAGTTTGTTTCTGTACTTTTAGATGTTTCACCTGGCGGCAAGGGTTATTATTTTTCAAGAATACTGCTACCGAAAGTACGACTGGTAAAAGGCGATGAACTTACTTATTAAGCAAAATTTGAAAAGATGAAGGAAACTTCTATAAAGGCGCGAAATACAAAATTTGATCATTGGAAAAAAGACGTAAAAATGACTTTTCACCATAAAAGACCAATATGATGTAGGTTCATGTAACATATAACTTTGTGAAATTAAAAATCACCAAAAGATAGCCGGGTTTCAATCTTGGTAGAAATCATCAGTATGGAGCACTTTTGTAAGTTTTAAACTGACAAATCACGCGTAAACATTTCTTTTATCATGGCTTTGTTATTGTTCTTAAGCTTGACAACTAACAGTTGGAGCTTGGTTTAGAAAAAGAAAGTGCACCATTTCGTCAGACAATTGTTTGTTTAACGTTATTCCAAAATGGAAAATCAAAAGGAAGATTTTCGTTATATTTTACTAGTTTAGATCCAAAAATGAAGAAATTGTGTAAGCTCATAAAAAGTTATTAACTATGGCAGTGTCAGGTTTAGTTTGCTAAATTTCCGTTCGAAAATGTTGGCATTAAAGATACACCACGCCAGGAAGACCGTTGAATTAATGACGACAATAGTATTGATCGAATGCAATCATCGTTTAACGACATAAGAAATTACTGAGAGTCGTAACAAATCGAAATAAACGTTGAATACCATTTCAAACAACTTTGATACGTTAGTAAATTTGATAATTGGGCAACAAATGAGCTCAAGGAACTCTCACTCAACGCGCTCATATCGGCGGTTATCTCTTGAAACCTATGACAACAAGCGATGAAAACTGAATCATCTATAACAACGTTGAACGAAAAGAATCATGCAGCATTGCAAAAGCATGTGTCAGTGCGGTGAGATTTCAAAGGTATTTTGAATTTCGCCAAAGAGTCAAATCATTCATTCTAATGTGAATTGCCGTCAACCGGGTAAATTAAACGGCGTCATCAAACAAAAACGTCCAGAATTAATGAGTTGCAGACGGGGCCCGAGTTTGCTCACTCGTCACCTTTACCATATTTGCCAAACCTGGAATATCAGACTACCATTTGCTTCTTGCTTTACAAAACGCCTGGTGTGATAAAAACTTCACTGCTGATGAGGTTAAATTGGCCTTAAAGCGTTTTTAAACGTGGAACCAAGTTGGTAATTGAACAAAATGGACAATATATTAAATCTTTTGTTGTTCATGAAAAATGTGCCATAATTTACACAAAAATATTTTTTTCGTCATCTTAGACGGTGAAGGCTTGCATTTGGTCTCAAATTTATTTCGAATTATTCTCATATCTTCGTTGTCATTTAACTAATGGCCTTGCATCGTTTTTTGTTTCTTTAGTTCACTCAGAGCGTCTGATACGTTAATTTTTCTTGAGGCAAACTTTGCGACTATCCTAGTTATTTGGAATCTATAGACCCGTGCTTAGTTTCTATGCTGCTCCTCTTCATGTCACTTATTAGTTCTAAGTTAGTCGTAACTAACTTTACTTCATCGGTTTGCTCTCCTCGATTCGTTTTTGCTTGCTACTTCTAGCCATTTCTAATTGGTGTCGTTTTTCCTTAGATCTCTTGTTGTGCGACGCTTGGTATTATTTTTGGACTTCACTATTTTGGATGAAATTGTACTCAAAAATTTCTCAGTGCTAGTGACCTTTTTTTCTCGTTTCTTGCGTTTTAAACACGTTTAACTTGATTATCACATGTTCTCTTCGTTGACTTCGTTGTCTGTGGGAGGATCACCATTATTTCTCTTTTGGACAAGTTTTTCTTCTACATCGGTATTTCTATCCCCTATTTAGCTTTTTATTTGCTCCTTTCTTCATTTTTATTAAAACACCTTTTACAAAAATTCATTCTCTTACCACTTTTGATATTTTAAATTTTGAATATCGTATCGCGCCTTCTAAATTACTAAGCGTTGATTTTCTCAGTATTGGTTTGTTCGTGTAGAATTTCGAGTTCTCTTTAACTTCTATCCTTTAAATGTTTGATGGTTTAGTTTTTACTTGGATCTGATGACTGTAATGCTGGTGATTGGTTTGGATTCGAGCCTTGGTTTCACCGTATTTTCTGAGAAAAGCGCCTCTTCTATCGCATTTTTCACTTCGCTAGTGGGGTGTATTACCTTAATTTTTCGCTATCATTCCTTTCCGCAAAATGTGTATAAAAATTTGATTTTCCTCCAACCGCTCTATAAGCGTCTATTTTGGTATTATTTATTGAATAAAAAGGAGATAGTTTATATCTAGTGTCAGCTGGACAATCTGTTTTGATATACGTTGTCACGCGTATTTGTACGTACCAGTATTATACATATTAATTTTTCTTTTATCGAATGAGTCAAAAATTTATTAATTTTCATGTTAACCGTCCGAGAAAACGTCTCTAGCTTAGGCTAAAGAGATGGTTATTCCCGTATGTTATTTCTTGTTGCCTAACGATTGTGACATTTTAGAATTATAAATTTTACAGATTAAAACTACATCTCACCATTATTCTTTACTTATTCTTCATTATCCACCACTTAACAACATTTCGTTTTGTGTAATTTAATAGAGTAAACAATGTTTCATTTTTTGTTTTATAAATACTATAAAAATGTTCGCTACGACTTTTGTAACTAAGGCCCATATGTAACAATACTAAATTTTGCACATTAGGCCCAATTGAGCATCAACCGCAAGTTGACCGGCATTGTTATGTATTATTATAACGCATCGTAATGGCGATCAACTGTGGATTTAACTCGACCAAAACCTTTATAATATGAGATCTTTTCGGCTTGGTTTATGTGGTGATTAGCACATTTTCGGGTTTAAACCCGGTGGAGGTCGGTAAGATTTTCAACGGAAAAAATTTAAAATCGCGTCTGTGTGTCTGTGATGTTTTTAGCACGTTAAAAATTGTAACTGGGAATGAAACGCCTTCGGGTTCGGCAAAATTAAAGCACGCTAAATGACTATAGCAGTTTAATCCAGGAGGGCCAAGGCAATTTCCGCATCCCGAAACCTCGATCACAAAACAATATCGTGCCTTAGTAGAAAATGTAAAATTTATAGCTGGCGAAGGTAAATACTACCGTTTATATTGTAAAACAATTTGTACAAAATAATCTAGAAAATTTTGCCTTAAAAAGTTAAAAAAAATCAAGTTTGTCTATTTTTAGGAGGAAGTCTAAACACGATTTTCTTTACAGAGACAAAGTTTTTCAATGTTTTTGAGGGCTCGAACCTCGACCGAACCATAATTTTAACCCATATTTATAAACCGTAGTTTAGACTTTGTCTTAAAGATCCACCCTAAAAGTTTTACATTGAGATCGATGCATTAGGGCGCCTTCCTATTCAAGAACAACCTCAAATGTGAGTTTTGGCCTTCTAATGCAAATTTTACAGCTGCTTTAAGCCTTGTCACTTTACCGGAACCTAGTAGAGCAAAGTTTTAAACAATAAAATCTGGATTATTTTAAGAACTTCCAGTGACTCTAAAAGGGAAAGAAGGTATTTAGAAAGGCATAGTTCGGTAACTATAATAATTTCAAGCTGTGGGGTACTTCAGTACTCATTAAAAAATAAATACCAAGGTTAAAAATAATTTGTACATATCGCAGTTTTTAAATTTTCTTTTTGTGTTTCATAAATGTCGACTTGCCGTGGAGCTGAATTTGATAAAAAATTCACCTATACATTTTTCATGCACATATGTAAATTGTTTCCACAAAATTTGATCATAAAAATCGGTGATAGAAAGCTGCTTACAAAACTTTAATACACGATTAAATAGGCTTTACTCATGGCCATCAAGCGAAGAATGGGCATACTTTTCATTCAACTTTGATTAATCTGCCAATCATCATCTCATGGCATTTTAGAGCAACTTTTGTTAGCATATAAAAATTATGGAAATATTTGCCAAATTGCTATTTGTTTTTGAGCAATATTGATTGGGTTGTAAAGTGAGCGATTTTCTCAAGGTGGTACGTTACACCTAAGGTGTGCTTCCTACTTTTACATAACAGGAATTTTTACCGCATGTGAATTAATTACCTAAAGGAAAATATGTTGATTATTATAATTTTAAACTTGATTATTACTTAATCATATATGCGAAACGTAAAATTTTGCGTCGCCTAAAGCAACAAGTTTTGTCTGACAAGAAACCCTAAATTGACCTTCCATAGTCACATACTAGAACTTTTTCAAATAAAACACGAAGGTCTTCTAGAAGATTTTTAAAATGTTAAGTTATTGACAATGAATTACAAAATTCTGTAATTTTGCAATTATAGGTTTTAAAAACCGCGTGTCTTTAGTGGGTCATGAACAACTATACACCTACAAAATAGTCTACTTGATTTGATTAATTTATAGACAGCTTCTTATTCTATTGCCTTACGAGTGATGTTTTCATTCAGTACAGATACGCTTAATTATGAGATGTTTCGTAACGTAACGTAACGAGAAGCACATTTATGAAATTTTCCGGGTAAACATCTCGTGAAATCAAAGTTGGTTGTAAAACAACCGGAAGTTGATATTAGGAGAATAGCACTGAAAGGAGATTTTCGCTGGAAATTGTAGGGGTAAAAATAGAGGGGATGAAAACAGTATCGACGCGAGCGTCGCCATGTTGCCCTTGAGAAGGAAAACCATGAATGAACTGACGTCATTACGTGAACGCTGCAAAATCGTTACTACCCCAGTTCATTAATAAAATCGCAAAATACATAAAAAAATACCTAATTTGCTTGAAAAGCGTTCTTTCTAGAAATACCTGTTTGAGATTAATAATATCTGTTTTCCAATTCTTGCTTACCTATTTATTTATTGCATAACTAACACGTCAACGTCACGGGAACCTCTTACAGTTGGTAGTTTATTCGGTGCCTGACTCAGTACATAGCCCATGCCAGCTGATGTATATTTTGGGTTGTGATTCTACGATCCGTTGTTATTTTTAATAAGTGGCAACAGATGTTTTTCAAAAATAGTACGGCGTTATTATTTTGCCACATGATGCGTATCTATATTTACCCGCTGCAGCGTCACAAATTCCAATTTCAGTTTAAGGAGGTGGTGGATTGGGCATTGGACGGGGAAAACAACAAGCTAGCCTAATTTCTTTTTGTCGTTTCACATGTTTACATGTTACATATTTTTCGGTGTTTTAAATTAAGATAGTATTGCAAATTATTGTTAAATGAAAATAATTTTTATTAAGTAAAATTCTTTTCAGAATTGAATTTAAAGTTCATAATATAACATAGGAAGTAGTGTTTGATATTAAAATAAACATAGATGTATATGAACTGCAACTGACCATCAGTTTATAAATCCTTTAAATTCCGCTAAGTATATGAATTAAACTTGATTAATTGTCGTAATTGCTTTAATTCCTAGCTTAAATAATCTAATTCTTGACAAATACAGTAAGTACTAGAATAATTTGAGCTTTAGTTAAGTATATCTATATCCAAGCGTCGTGTTACGTCACCGCGACGTCACGTTAAGGTTATAAAACAGTGGGGATCGCAATGGAGGGGATCCGCGGCCTCCCATTCTATTGGCTGCAACCCTTGATTGCGACTTCCAAATATGGAACAGATGCTCCATTCATAAAACTAAAGTCGCGTTCGCGTCGCGACCAGTTTCTGAGCAGCATTCGTGTTAGGAGGTTGTATTTTCAATCGATAGACCTTGACCACGTTAGTTCCCGCTGTCTCGACTTCCTGGTGCGCGTTTCTATATATATACATGGTGTATCGCGTTGTAACGCGAATTTACATTTAATTTAATTTCGCGACGAGCGGTGACGAGCACAACGCTAGTGCAGTGCGTGCTGGCGTTATAAGTCCTGCTTCTTCTGTGGTAGGCGGGCCAGCGGCAAGCCTCTCCAACCCGCCAGCCACCATGATCATGGACGGGCTGGATACGCTGCCCGCACAGCACCATCATCACGCCTCCGCCTTCTTGTTGACCGAGTCGGCGGCTGCAGCTGCAGCGCACCACTTCAACGTGCTAAGCTTCGATACCTGCCTCTACAAAAGTGCAGGTTCCAGCGTCGAAATCGGCGGCAGCCCGGTTCCGGCAGCAGCCTGCTCGGCCACCGACCTCGAATCTGCCTCCTCGGAACTCCAGACCGGTGACCTCAACACCCCCGTCACAACTTCCGGAGACATTCCGTCCTTCTTTGGACCTTCCACAGTCGTTGAACCACCACCTATCACAGGTGAGTATTATCACTACCTGTGATAAATCCAACAGAACCCAAATTCAAACAAATCTACAATAAACACACAATTGTAAACAAACGTAACACGTGGATCTTTTATTAAAAACAAGGAAGCACCAGTTATTCTTGCAGAGCCATTTCAAAGCCAATAAAACACGTAGAGTAAATATTTACTTATAGAATAAGATGTTAGTAAGCCGAAAAATCTATACAACCCGAATTTATTTAATGCAAAATGCGACATAATTACGTACCTATTGGTTTTAACATTTAACATCCCACAACCGCATGCGTGCGGTTAGACCGCATTTCTTATTAATAGAGGTTACGCCCGCTCTTGCTTAATTATAGGAAATGAATTCAAATTAATATGTAATCTCTAGTAAAAAATACTTTAATAATTTTAATTTCCATTAACATACCCGCAACAAGTGCTTACAATTTCTTTAATCAAGGTGCCTCTTAGGCTCGCGCATTGTCGGATGACGCCGGCGTCTGTTAACGTTGGATCAATAATGTGACCATTCAGATTTAGCTCATTGATAGTAAATTACTACGAACCAACTATTCTAAAATCGATAGTCACATGCTGTCATGTGTTTCCTTAAATATTATAAGATGCAAATTTAGAATTCTTTAACGCTTATTATGTTATAATTGCTTTTAATTACTTGCTCCTTGCTGACAGCATTTAATTGTCACATTTACTTCTATGAAATTTTATAACAAAATAAGAATAGTTCACAGTATTCCAGAGAAAACATGCCATTTTAATTACATTAGAAACATTAGGTCCAAACATCACCTCTCTTTAGATTTAAGGTTTAATTAAAATTCTCGTCATAATTAATGTGAGTACTTACCCAATTTAAATAGAAGTGGTGTAAATGACGCTTGATATTTAATTAAAAGCTCGATTTTTTCGCAAATCCTTGTAGCAAAATTGCACAATTTTCGCTCAAGCCGGGGGAAGTTACACTTTCATTGCGGTGTGCAATTTTTTCAATTTTCGTTACATCTTTAGGTTTTAATAGTTTTTCATTATTGAAGATGTCACTAAAGTGGCGGAAATGGAAAAATAGGCCGTGCAAAATTAAATTTTCGTTGAAATTATCCCAGGGTTATTATCGTTATTTTAATTACAGCTAAAAATTCAATTTCGTTGCATACATTACTATGGATTTTCATTATGATATAGAAATGTTTTCAAGTCTTTCCCCTCGCTTGAAGCCGTAAATGGTGCAATTAGCCCTTAAAAGTTTAATTGAGTAATTTAACGGTTTGTTGTATTTTCAGGTTCCCTTGATCCGGAAGAACTGTCCTTAGAACAACATTCAAACAGTCCGCGACGATCACCTGTCATTAGTCACGTTAAAGAGAGCGTTTCACCGCAAGATAACACTCTAAGTCCTGGAATCCGCGACGAAGACGCTACAAATACCAGCGTCCTCAGTATGTACTCTGCAGGACCTTCACACACAACAAATAATGCCTCTGTTAAAATGCAGCATCGTCCAGTATATTCGACGGCTTCGAGTCCTACCGTTTCTTCAATGCAAGCTACCGGAAGTCCTCTTGGTCTTAATAATCAAACAGGAATGGTTCAGTCGCCGTCATCCGTTAATCCTTGGTTGCTATCAAACCCAGACAAACCTTTATATCCTGCTGTTTTTGGTTTATTGGGCCATGGCAGTTCTCAGTCACCTCAACATCAATATCCTTCCGCAACACCTAGTCCCGCAGGAGCTCAATATGATGATCGTTCGCAAGCCGAGCTGATGTTAAGCATGGAGTGCACTAACTTGGCGCTCAAACAACCTCCTTCGTATTCTAGTTGTTCGGCAACGTCGGCAGGACTACAGCTTGATATGCAACAGCAGGACTTAGTGTATACGCGAGTGGGTCAACCTTTAGTTGCAAATACCGCCAAATATCAGTGGGACGCTCAGGACTATAACACCCAACAAGGATCTAGTACGTTAGTAGTACCGGGTCCTTCTAGCTTAGTTCCTAAGCAAGAACCATTTAGTGCGGGTTGTTCGGGAGAACCGGGACAACAAAGTGCAAGTTCGGGCTATAGTGTGCAATTAGCAGAGTATAATCCTTCCACTAGTAAAGGACACGAGATTTTATCTCAAGTGTACCAACAATCGCCAGTTCCTCTTAAGTTAGTTCCGGTTAAGCCTCGAAAATATCCCAATCGTCCTAGTAAAACCCCTGTACATGAACGTCCGTATGCTTGCCCGGTTGAAAACTGCGATCGCCGATTTTCTAGATCCGATGAACTAACTAGGCATATTCGTATACATACCGGACAGAAACCGTTTCAGTGTCGAATATGTATGCGTTCGTTTTCGAGATCGGATCATTTAACTACGCACATAAGGACTCATACGGGAGAAAAGCCTTTTTCTTGTGACGTTTGTGGAAGAAAATTTGCTCGATCGGATGAAAAGAAAAGACATGCCAAGGTACATTTGAAGCAGCGCATGAAGAAAGAAAACAAACTAGGTTCATCTGGCGGCTCGCAGCAAGGCAACTCTCTTCAACAACAGCAGCAACAGCAACAACAGCATCACCATCATCATCATCATTTGCATCCTCATCAACATCCGTCAGCATCACATCATCCGCAGCACATGCATGCTCCACATACCGTTACCAGTGAAGAAGCGCTTACGTTACCTACGGTAACGACAACCCTGTGAGAAATGCCTACCGCCGAGTTAGCTCCCGGCGATTGTGTTCTCTTCATACGTGACGACTGTGATCTCGGCACCGGCAATGCTCGGCTTCTTTATGTGCGTATAGAATAAAATATGCACTTCATGCAACCTGAATTTATGATCTCCGCAGGCTGAATGCCTTTTATCTGTGTTGTGTGCCATTTGTGTCGTTTAATTTATATAACTTTACAAAGACTTCGTGAAATGTGTGAAAAGGGTTAAAATTAATCCAGAAACACGACGTGTTCTACGTTGCCATAAAGATAATTGAATGTAAAAATAAATATCCTTGTTAGCGATCTGCTGACAATTCTATTTTTATAAATGTTCATTATTTTGTTGTTATATCTTATAGTTTATCTTCTGGTGTCGTAGACACGCGAGTTAAATAGTTTTAACTTTATTATAAACAAAGACAAGCTAACAATGGCTTTAATTATTAATACCTTTCTAAACTTATGACTTGTTGCCAAATAACACATTTAACTACTTATACATTCCGTATTAGTTTTTTTATTACGTTGTTGGCTAGTTAGGTTGTTCTGTCTTAGTCAGAAAATGTCAATAAATTTATAGAGTCAATGTTTTCATTGAATATGAAAAACAAAGTTTCATTAAATGAGACAATAATTGTTAGATGGATTTCATGTAGTGATTTTGCAATAAAAATTGCTATATTTGCTGTGAAATATTGTAAATAGAAAGCTACTGACAAACTGTTCAAATGTGATATGTGACAATTGTTCAATTTTCTATAAATATATTTAAAATAACTAAAACGCTTATTAATTTGTTTTATAAATTTACCTAGATGAAGAGCAGCCACGTGTTATTTAAATGTGCCTTTTCATGTAATATTGAGAGTCTTGTGAAGTCGCACTTCTGAAAAGCGCGAAATATATAAAATATTTATAAAAATTATATTAATCCTAATCAAGAATTTATTAACGAAATTATGAAATCCATCTAAAATTAAGTAGTCTACGTAAAAGATTGTTTATTACGGCTTGTACCTGTTGTTATTGTTATTTCAAACTGTTACATTGAAAATTTGCCTTAATGAAAGTGTCTTGGATAATCCTATCTACATTTATCTGAAAAACAAAAGCTCAAAAACTATATTCTCTTAATAATAGTTACCAAGGTCGTGCGAAAGCTATCATTACTAGGTGCTCAATGAATTCCATTTAATCGCTCAAAATTCGCTCGACTTCCGATTGTAGAAATGTAGGTGTAATGCTAACCACTAGCCACAGAAAGATTATATTTGATTTTATTTAATAGATAACATTCTATTAGTATTTTGTTCTCAGATTAATTTTTTAAAATTGGTGGTGCTTTCCACTGTAAAAATGAGCGTACAAATGTTATAGGCCTAACTATAGTCAAAAATAAAAATATAATGAATGTGAATAAAATGTAAATAGTATAATAATTATCACTATGTACATAGCATAACGAATATTACTAAATTTACCTTTTACATACAAAATTGTTACCCCCCTCCCTTGGCTGTTGTAATATTTGTTGTTAAGCACGTGCTATACAAAGTCACGTCTTTTACTATACCTTTCTTTCAAGCACTTTGTAACTATTTTTATATCCTAAATGTTAGATGTTACATTATCTATAAAAAAAAGAAACTGCAATTCTTACACAACTCATGAGGCTGTTGTATTATGAATGTGATATTTGAATAACTTGGATATTGTAAATTATTGTCAGAAACATCCCTATTTATTTGTACATGTCAAATTTCAATTGTTAAGCATAAACTGTTCAAGTCGATGTAATAAGTGGTTGTGCTCAGATTTTAAATTAAGTCTCACTTGATCAGTCATAATAAAAAACTAAATAAACTATAAGCGTTTAATTTCATAGATAAATTGCATTGAAACATTAGGTATGTTTAATAAAAGGACTTCAGCAAGGTAAGTTACGTTTCGGCATGGTAAACATTTCATAAGCTCATTTCGAATTTTTTGATTTCAGTATTAAATTTGTATCCGAGACATTTTTTAAAAAAATTGCTTGAAAAGTACCTAACATGCTAACAGTTCTATGTAGAACAATCGAATATAACAAGTTTTATTTATTTTTGTGCGCGAAACATTATGTATAATACATATTAAAATATCCATAATTTAATATTCATCCATGGACGTGAAAAAGGGGACAAGTTATTACCTTGGGATAAAGTTATGTCGAACACTAGTTCAAAAAAACATATTTTGTGTGAAAAGTCTCTATCGATAGTCCTTTTTTTTTATAAAATTTTAAGTTGTCTTTCTGGTTTCCATTTTGCATAACATGATTTTTTGACGTCCATCGGCGAATTAAGATTTTAGTAGTTTTATTTGGAAATGAAA
This sequence comes from Phrixothrix hirtus, assembly GCA_024586415.1. NCBI lineage: Eukaryota > Metazoa > Arthropoda > Insecta > Coleoptera > Phengodidae > Phrixothrix > Phrixothrix hirtus. The sequence continues at coordinate 15,236 of JAHWXV010827038.1, forward strand.
GAAATTAAATGTACTTGATAATTACAGTTTTAAAAATTCTTTTGGTAAAGTACACTTGCGGCAACAAAACCGGGGGTACTGCTGAGATTTTAAATTACCCATAGTAAATCCGATTTTTTGTTTAAATAGGAGCTTTATTTCATCTCGTTATATTGCATTTAAGTACCTAGATTTTAAGATCCATCCTCATAAAAAGACCTTCTTACCTTATAGGTGCTAAACATTAAATGTTATTTTTCAATCTAATCTAAACACTGAATTGCTTTGATGTAATTAATTAGTATTTGTGTTATTCTTAGAGTTTTTTGTTTCAAATGATACTAAACACAGTAATATGGTAACGTCAATTAATTTATCTGTTGCCAATTATGTTTATTAAGACTGGGATTCCATAGTAAAATAGAAACTTGTATAAAAGAATTTAAAAAAAAACACTACCACATGGTAAACAAGAACAAAAGTTGAATACAAATGGTTTAAGTAAATAATTTTACTTTTAAATATATTAAAGTAGAGTTATTTTTATTCCTTTTTAATAATGGAAAGGTTAAGCAATAAAAATAAGTTACCGATAGGTTTTATAATAAGCATGTTAGGGTATATCGCAAACAACGCTAAACCAATGTATCTCAACTTTTATAATAGTTTTAAATAGCGCAATTTTTATTTAATTTCAAATATGTACGAGGTGCGACAATCAAGTAGTGAGACTGATGCGAAAAAAAATATCACATGTTTTTAGTCAGCTTTAGTGTAATCCCCTTCAAATTAGTTCCCTTCGGCTTGCACACACTTACTCCAGCGCTTCTGCCACTGCTGGTAACATTTCTGGAAGTCTTCTTTTGAAATGTCCTCCAAGACCCTCGTCACAGCTTTTTGGACATCCTCTGTTGTTTGAAAATGGTGTCCCTTGACCAACATTTTGACTCTTCGAAATAGAAGAAAGTCGCACAGGGCGATATCGGCTGAATAAGGTGGCTGTGGTAGTACTGAAATGCATTTTGAGGTTAAAAATTGCTGCACCGACAGTGTAGTATGGGATGGCGCATTATCGTAATGAAGAATCCAATTATCACCAATTTTTGCACGAACACGGAGAACTCGTTTTCGAAGTCTTTCCACAATTTCTTTGTAGAAATATTCGTTAATTGTTTGGCCAGGAGGCACCCACTCTTTATGCCCCTGAAATCGAAAAAGCACACAAGCATGCATTTCACTTTTGATTTTCACTTGCAAGCTTTCTTTTGTCTGGGTAATCCTTTTGAACACCATTTCAAACTTTGACGTTTTTTTTCTGGATCGTACTGGTAGAACCAACTATCATCAGCAGTGATAACACGGCTCAATAAATCTGAATTGATATCCACTTGCTCTAACAAATCGACTGCCACATTTTTCCGTGTTTCTCGATGTTGGTCTGAGATTTTTGGAGACCATCTTTGCACAAATTTTTCTCATACCCAGATTTTGAGTTAGTATTTGACGAACAGTTCCCGATTGATGTTGAGTTCTTTTGCCATCATTTTAACGGATAATCTTCGATCAGATCGTACTTAATCACGCACCCTGTCCATGTTAACATCGGTCCGTGAGGTTGACGGTCGTCCACTGCGGTCTTCATCTTCAACATTCGTTCTGCCTTCACAAAACATTTTATGCCAACAAAAAACTTGAGTTCTTGACATAACCTCATTTCCTTAAAAGCCTTGTGAAGCTTACCGTAAGTTGTCGTCACATTCTCACCCAATTTAACATAAAAAGAAATGGCATACCTTTGCGCAATATTTCGCGATTCCATTTGTGTAACGAGAGACAAAAACACATGTTCCCTTATTAGAGCACAACTCACGACTGAGTAGCCGCATCAATGTGCCGCTTGGAGTAAAAGTAGCTTAGAGATCAAGGTCAAAGATGGAGTGCCTGCGCAAGTTGCAGGGTTGCTATATCTTGCAAAAAAATCAGTCTCATTACTTAATTGTCGTACCTCGTATAACGGTAATCATTCAATAAAAGTAGATTTTAAGTTACAAATCATATTTTATGATTTGTTAGTACGAGTATACTTACTACTATTAAAATAATAAACCTTGTATTTCTGAAATTAATAAACCGAGTTACATCAAACCAAGTTTATTTTGATAACAGTTAAGTTGTGTATAAGTATGCAGAATTTCAAAATTTTACATAGTTGCATTCGCTGGTAAATGTAAAATTTGTTCTAAAAATGTGTTTTTCATTGTTATTTTTAAGAATGTCAAACTTCAAAAATTAATTTAACAAAAACCATTCATCCAAAGCGGCTTATACTTGGATATATAATTTATTGGACATTATTATATAGTTTTAACGAATTATAATGCTATCGGGTTATTAATAACGAAATTACAATTAATAATTGCGAACGACTCTATTTCGCTCATTTGAAGAGATGTTCAAAATATTCTTTCTACTCATTATACAGGTAGATAAATTAACACGTAAGAAGAAAATATCTACTTAAAAGAAAAATTGTGAAGACTTGTAGAGATAAAAAAGTTTATGCGAAAGAGCGCCCGGGAAACATTCGCGTGGGGAAGACGGGAGCGTAAATCAAAGCGACACTGTGGGCAGATAATTTATTAAAACCAATTAACTTTTGTTGTTGAAATAATGTTATAACATCTTATAAAAAAAAGGAAATTTTCAATTTCTATCATAAATAACGGATTGCTGCGAATTTACCTTTTTTGTAAAAAATAGATAAACTACAAGTACTTCCTAAACTGTAATATACACCGTCTCTTTTTCAAGGTTTAAGCTGTATACAATTCTAATTTCGTGAAATTTTGTTCACCAGTAACAAAGTTATAAACTTTTAAAATAAGCATTCTGAGAACACACCAAATTATTGCACTTTTTTGTAAAAAATTTATAACATTTACGAAATGGCTTAAGATAACAAAACAAAACTTTTCAATTATAATAGCAAATGATTTATTGATAAGCTGTAAAAATTACACAAAAATTGGAGCTGCCGTTTTTGAATAAACTGGTTTGAAAGTGAACCGTCAATACTTATTATTTTAATAGTAATTAAAAATTGCTTGCAGCGCTCATTAATGGTTGAAATATGTACTTCCAAATATTTTTCTTCTAAACCAAGACATTAATTTTACGAGCTGTTACGGATTACAAGGGATTAAAATAAATACCCCGAAATTTGGGTGGAGAACTTGTTAACAAAAGCTGCTACGATTTTTATGCCACAAATGTACATATGCTATCCCAAATTAATAAAGAATTGCTAGACTAATATTGTGTCCAAAAACAAATGATAATTAATTTTTAATTGTTTAGTTCTTAGTACGTACTAAAGAAAAAAATTTTATGCTGTCG
>JAHWXV010827053.1:0-24720 GCA_024586415.1 Phrixothrix hirtus
GCGCGTAAAGCCAAAGGTCCTGGGATCGAACCCCAGTCAGGGAATGAATTTTTATAAATCTTTTTAATATCTAAATATACATAACCATTATATATATATTGTTGTGTAAATCACAACAGACTTACCCCCTTTATATAGGTTCTGCAGTTACACGATAATTAATGTTGAGCATGAGATACTTTAATTAATATAATATAAAAACAGAAAATAAAAAGTAAATTGAATATTAAATGTGAAAAAAAAATAACCCAGAGTACAAGTTTTGTACTAATACAAGTTTTTTTAAGTTTTGTATTTATTTAATAGTTCGGAAATTGTACCTATCTGTTTATAAATTACTAATATGCAGGGTTTAATCACACTAAAATAAATATTAGGTAAGTTTAATCAACATATAATGTTTAATAAATTAAACTCATTCAACAAATAATAAAGAAAATAATAACAATCAATTTAAGTTAGTACTGTTAACTTAATCTAATGAAATTCTTAATTCTAATACTAACATGTGTAATTTTGTACGTGAAAAATGTAAAACAATTTTAGTAATTAATGATTTAAATTTAATATAAATGAAATAACGGACACTTGTTATCTATTAAAATGAGAATGTCAAAAATAACTGTATATCAAATGTTAATAAATATGAAATCTTCTACTTAGGTGCTGTTCATTTCTTTACTTTTACAAATTTTGGAATCCCTGATTCCTCAGCTGATTTATAAATGCAGGCAGGATTCTAACCTACTTTTTTCAATATGATGTGTCTTATAAAATCAATTAATTTCAGGTTCCAGATTTACGAGCAAATTTTACTTAGTACCGTGGTTATTTTAATTTCACTCAAATTTTATGTTAGGATCAAGATTTAACTGATACGATTTTAATATAAGGTGTCCGTTGTATTTAATAGGATTTATTACTTTTTAGCTTAACGATAATGCAAATAACTTTCAAAACAACAGGTACTATTTGAACAATCTTACGTAGATTATTTAGCAAATATAATATTACGTTCAAATATGACCAACGTATTGCATGTTATCTTATTTTAGTATCTGACTGCTGCGTTGTTACCTGAGGTATTTACTGATGGATCAGTTGAATTCACTTTAAAATGCCATCACACCCGGACAACTACCATTTCAATTCACTTGTTTTTTAATCACTGTAATTTTAATTAATACTGCATTAATATTAACAAATTTAACATTTTTGACTTTTAAGTAAGAACATCAAAAGACCTTCTAAATTTTACTTTTTGGTTTACACTGATAAAGCTTATTAAATTTGATAAATATTAAGGTTACAAAATGTTGAACTTTCCTATGTAAAACGTTTATATTTTTATTTAATTAATAATTAAACCAAACTATATCATCTTAGGAAAACCAAAAACTATAAAACTAACTGCAATATAAACAAAACATGTACAATTTTAAATATAAAAAATTATGTCCTTCGTTATTCAAAGTAAATTACCATTTACTATAAAACAAAATTTCTATTAGTTTTATTGTTTCAGGATTTATTCTTATGTATTCCTACTGCATTTTAATCAATTATATTAAATAAGTGATTACTCAGAAGCTACTAAAACTAATTTAACTAACATTTATTTAATAAAATTGTATATGTGTACATTTGGTTGCCTACCAATTTTAATAAACAGATTCCATGTATTTTAGTCTGTTTAATTGTTATTTAAGAAAAAAATATAGCAGTCAGGTAGATTTTACAATAATATATATATATATATATACAGTTTAGTAAATACAGAATGTTATTTGGGTTGGAACTCAAAAGACTACTACTACTGGTGCTAAAATAGTACTGTTTGTTTGTCAAATTTTCGGTAAAAGCATTCTGCCTTCATCAGGACTGCTAAAATAATTAAATTAAATAGGTTGACAACCAAGAAGATATTTAAAATACTTACAAAAAATTTCACAGCATATGGACATTTACAATAAAATATTTTATTTTAAAGCTGTATTTTTATTACAATTTTTTTTTGTTATAACAGTAATTTAACATTAAACATTTATCACTGATTCATTAATTTTTTAATAACTGATCTAATACTTTATATTTATTTCATATTGTTTTTAATTTTCTGAAGGAAATTATCAAAATCCGTAGTTTTATTTAGATGGAAAAACTGAGCAAATGTATACTGAGAATTGAACAGTTGTGAAGGTCAAGCTTGTGATTGGATAGAACCTGGTGGTGGGATTTTGTTGAAATTTGAAATTAATCAGCGGTTCTAAAACGTTTTACAAAGTTGTAGATGTAGTTGAAAAGTTATTAGAAACTATCAGCGGTTCCATAAATGTTATTTTCAATGAGAAACATGATTAATTTAAAATATTTTAAAGTGGAAATTATTTACTTTTATATTAAAGGAGGTAAATGAAAGCAGTGACTTCAAAATTTCTAAATGAAAATACGCATTCAATGATAAAATGTATTTGGAAATTGATCTGAAATTTAATTACTTTTATTTTATTTATAACAAATAAGAATAGATGTTGCTCAATTTAACTACATGGGATTTATTATTCACGCATTTATTGTTATTTTTGTGTATATAACACATTCCTAAAATGATGCGTTTGTTCAAATTGCTTTCTTTGTCCAAAATTTTTGGGTTGGTGAAATCCAATTTGTGGTCAGATTTTAAGCAATGATTTTTTAATACTTTGCAATCGGATTTGTGTTGGGTTAGGCGAGATTTTAATGCCTGGGATGTCTGGCGTATATAATTTTTACCACAATTAGAGCAAGACAATTGATAAACACAATTATATTCTGAAGTTAGTGAATTTTTATCTTTTAATTTTGAAAATAAAATTTTTTTTGTGGTTAAAATATTGCTGATTGCTAAAGTAATGGGTTCGTTTTTGAGAGCTGTTGTTATTAATTTAGAAAAATTTTCCAAATATGGAAATGGAATAAAGTTGGTGACAGTGTTCTCTCGCGGTATTCGTGATTCATAATGGGATGATAAAGAATTTTTTTAATTAACGATCTTGGGCACGAATTCTCGATGAGAATACTATTAAACTTCTCTAAGTTCTTCTCATGTAACGAAAGATGAGATATGTGGATTATGCATTTTTTCATAGCGGAAATGAAATTAATTTTCATTTTTAGAGCTTGGTTGGAGAAGTAATTCAAGTATCTAAAGGAGCTGGTAGGTTTCTGGTACCAGTATAATTTGATAGTTTGGTGGTCTAGATCCCTTATAATAAGGGTGTCTAGAAACGGTACACCAAAATCCTTCTCATTTTCGATGGTGAACTGAATGTGCTCCTTTTCAGCAATAAATATTTGTAATATTTCTTTAGACTTGTCTGAAGGAATGATTAAAGATTTTTTCCATAAGATTTTTCAAAAACGAATCCTTAACAAGCTGGGCAATGATCGGGCTAAGCTTTGCACCCAGCGGGCAACCGAAGATTTATTTGTAGAATTTTTTTTCATATTGAAAGTAAGTCGAGTTGAAAAGGAAGTTAATTATGTTTGTGAATTCGTTCTGCTCAATTTTGAAATTTTTGACTATTAACTCCCAATTGTTGTCAATAGATTTTAAAGCTAAATCTAATGGGACATTGGTGAATAATGATACAACATCTAACTTATTGTTATGTAATTAGGAGGTAGTTGAAAACTATTAAGTAATTTAGATAATAGAAAGGAATCTTTTATATAAAAGTATTCATTACGTGGTACAAAAGACTGTAAAATATTGGTGATGTAGGCTGCAAGTTGTTCTGTTGGAGAACCAATGCAAGAAACAATTGGTTGAAGCGGAACATTATCTTTATGAATTTTAAGAAGATCGGAAAGCTTTGGTGATACAGCACGATAACAAGTGAGTTTTTTGGCAACAGTATCTTCGATCATCTGCTTTTAAGATGTTTAATTAAGTTGTTAAGTTGGTTTTGAAACGAAGAAGTTGGATATTTATTAATTAATTGTGAGATTCTAAATGAGAAGATTAAAGAATTCCGCAAAAATTAAAAAATCTTCTCCTTTAGAAAAAAACTTTTTCGTATTACATTAAAAATCATTGCATTTCTTTAGAAGCAATAAACAGCTGATCGTCTTAAAGGCAGACAAAGGAAATTCCACAGTAATGATGTATAAATATGATTATATCAGAAGAATGAATGCTCATCTTGAAGACCAACCCACTTATCAATTTTGATAACTTCTTTCAGAAAATTAAAAGCAATATGAAATAAATATAAAGTAATAGAACAGTTATTAAAAAATTAATGAATCAGTGATAAATGTTTAATGTTAAATTACTGTTTATAACAAATCAAAGTTGTAATAAAAATACAGCTTTAAAATAAAATATCTTATTGTAAATTTCCATATGTTGTGAAATTTTAATAAGTACTATTGTGCATAAAAACATGAAAAAAAAATTTTGTAAGTATTTTAAATATCTTCTTGGTTGTCAATCTATTTAATTTAATTATTTTAGTAGTCTTGATGAAGGCAGAATGCTTTTACCGAAAATTTGACAAACAAAAAGTATTGTTTTAACACCAGTAGTAGTAATCTTTTGAGTTCCAGCCCAAATAACATTCTGTATTTACTAAACTGTTTTAACAAGTTTATTTCAAAATAAACTAGTCAAAGGAGAATGACCCTATATATTGTGGTAAATCGGCTTTCGATTAAGCCGAGTCCAATATATTAAAATAACTTTGAAAATCTAATTTTAATTGATTTGTATTTTGCCCTACGTTCAAGTGCCAAGTGTATGTGGTAGATTGTTATTTAAGTTGGGAATCCCAGATATGAAGAATTAAATTTAGTTGGTGTTTGTTAGGCTGTCTAAATTTCGTTTCTATACGACTCGTGGCAATTCTGTATTTAATTACTTTTGCTTCGGTTACTGCTATCTGACTTGCCTACCTTCTTCTTGTCCTTTGATACAACTTATGATCCAATTGCAATCCACCTAGCAGCAACTAGTCATGCAACACACCATACACCTTAACGTGCAGTCACGGTATAAAATGCTAAACTAAATTTACATACAAAACAAATTGAAAGTCAAAATACTCATTAAATGTGCAACTTCCTCAAATAAAATAGATCCTTAAACAAAACAAAATGCAGTGACAATTCAAATTCAAAACTAGTGAAATTGGAAAATATATTAAAATTAGCTCTCAAAAATTTATAATAAAGGAAATTAAAATGTATAAAATTTAAAATTAAAATTTACCCGATGTATAATGTTACATAACTTAAGTTTTTATTTATCTAATTTATAAGTTTTGGAACACTGTAGTAAAAATCAGTTTCCTTATAGTTAAATTGACAAAAGACGTTAGTAATACGCTTTGAATATACACAAAAATAAAGGTGTTTTTAATAATGTAACTTATTTCTTTAAATATAAACAATGTTCAAATTAAATTAACCTTTTAAAACTTTTTAAAATTACAAAATAAAAGTTTCTACATGCCTTGTACAATCACTCGTATTCTATTCCACAACCCTCTATGTTTTTTCGGGATGCGAAATTCTCCGAATGCTTCCTTTCTTTGATATTTGTCTATTTTGATGAACTTCAGAATATGTCACTTCAATTTTCTTTAAATTGCTTATAAAACTGTGTTTCTTTTATGTTTATTAATACGAACTATGGACAAAATGGTTTTTTAAGAGATAATTCTTTAATTGAATTTGTATTTAAACTTGAATAAGTTTTAAAAGTTCTTAGTTTTAATATTTTTTTTCCGTTTACAACTCACAAGTTGTCGGTCATTCAAATTGTAGATTTATGTGCTTTTGAAATTAATTATTTTAGTTCAACGATTATGCTTTATTTATTAGATATTCGTTTCACGACTCACTTTTTTACTAATTCATTTCAACGTTAATTTTAATTATCTTTATATAAAATTGTTAATATGTAATTAGAATTCCTTCCTTAATCTATGCAGGTAAATAATTTTTAATTTAAGTTACTTGGCATTAGCACAATGTTCTGTTTTTCTTTTAAATTATTAACCTTTTATTTTTGGTTTGAATAATTTATTTTCTTCAAATATTTTCTTAACTGTGCTTCTTTATGTAAAATTCTATTAAATTAATTATTGCATTCTTGTTACAGAAAAATATTGATCACCTTCATCAACCAGATCAAAGGATGATTTTATTTAATAAAAATAAGTAGAACATGCCTCCTTCGTTGCTGTTAAACTAATGAAATTTATCCAGGATCTTAATTAAATTTAAGCTGAAACTGTCGAGTCTGCATATTATCAAATAAAGAAAATTACTTCTTTTGGACATATTTACATAATTCAAGATTTAATTTATATTTTAATGATATCATAAGGCTTCAATTATCATCCCTGATTATTTTTAGGGTTGAGAAATAAAATTGGTTTGTGCCTGAACTTATCGAAAATTACAGTTTTATAAAATGTTAAAAATTTTAACTAAACGGCTGGACAATATCACTAAAATGTTCTCTATATCTTTATTATTACCAATACGATTTTAATTTTGAAGAAAATTTGACTTTTTGATAGTAAACAGCATTAAAAACTACACTAACTTCACTTAACCAAAAGAGCATTTTTACACACTATTATACCTTTATTTATATAGTATTAAGTATTTACATTTATTACTTATATATTTGCATATGCATCAATTAATTAAGCATACTTAGTTTATAATAAGTAGAACGTTAACCTCAAATATATATTTTATTAAAATTTAATTATTCATTAATGCAACGGCCTAAATCTATTATGTGCATATGTTTACCAATGTATTATTTTAAATATTGCTTGTACTAACATTTATTTATAATAATTTATTTTGAAATTTGAATCGAAAGTTTGAATTTACTTACAAACATTCCTCGTAAATTGTTATACCTTTGAAATCATTATTATATTTTAAATGAATTGTATCACTTGATAATCCTTATACTTAATTACGCACCCACGCACGCACCCACACACACACACACACACACACACACACACGTATAGGGTGATTCCCTTCAGCTCTCGTCTTCTACTACACATACGCCATTGCATTATAAAATTTCATGGGTTACCATGATTAAAATAAAATGTTTTATTTTCTTCCTTAAAATTTGTAGTGATTCATTAAATGTGGAAGTTTTTAATTTCTTTAAAATAAAACGTGTTTTACTTAATAGACACCATATTTAGTATGTATACTCATATATATTAATGCACATGAAAAGATTTTTTAAATAACTTTCACTTTTACAAAGCTACTCGTAGAACTGATTTTGATAAATAGCCTCATTTTATTAATATTGCCAAACATTTGTGTTGTGTGTAATTTTAATTTTGTGAAAATAATTAAAAGTCTAAGTGGTAAATAAATTTTATAAAGGTTAACGTAACTTGTATGTAAAAAAATATGATCAATCAAATTAATGTGCATCAAACATATGTCAATTTCAGATATTTATCAGATAAGTTTATAGTAATTAATGTAGAAATAATTATAATCAATAAGCAATAATATTATTAGTACAACCAAACTTAAATAATTTAATGGAAGATTTTCCTTCTTAGCATTTTTGGTTAATTAAAATAGTCTACCTTGTTGGACGTGTAGTGAAGTAAATTTTTGTTTTATTAAAAATTTGATAATGCTCCGCACTACAAAGAACAGAAATAAGGCAGCTCTAAAATTCGGTATAATTTAATAATTTACTAAATTAGGTTATGAGCTCGATAAGTTTCCAAGTTAACTGAAATTGCGGTCCATTTCATATTTTTTAACGAAAATTTTTCCTTCTTAGCTTTTTTAGTTAATTAAAATACTCTCTACCTTATTGACAGTGTAGTGAAATAAATTTTTGGTACTATGTATACGTCCTTTTGTTAAAAATTTGATAATGCTCCGCACTGCAAAGGAAAAAAAGTAGTTCTAAAATTTGGCATACCTTTATCCAAATGTGTGTTATATTAAGAAAATTATTTTGATATTCGCCCTTAAAACTACAAATACACGTGGAGATTATTTTGAAAAGGAAAATGATTACCGAAATGTTTAATCAGCACTTAATACTCCAATTAGAGTTTTCTAACAGTAATAACGGGTGTCCATAAACCCGCGGCATCGGGTAATTTTCGAATAAATGTTCGTATTTATTTTAAATATTGATATTTATAAATTTATTTGTTAAATATAAACGTTAGAATGCTAAAGTATGCAAAATAGAATTGTTACAATAGACGTTCAAACTATTTATTGTTTGTCTAATATAGTTGGACTCGCATAAACAAAATTGCTTAATTGATTGAATTAGTAATATAAACTGTATACGATATTTATGAATTTCTCTTAACAATTTATGAACACTCACATGAGAATTTGATATTAAAGGCCGTGTATCTATTTAGAAAGAATATTTCCATGTTCAAATCCATTCATGACCTTAAAAGCATTTGAACTTCCGTTAGGTAGGTAGTTGTAATACTACAAATTGTAGTTTATGGATTATGAAAATAATTCTGAAAGACACTTCATTACAAAAAAATGTTTATATAGCTGGTAAACATATTATGTTAATTTATTCATGAGTTAAAAGTAATTCGGGTTTTATTTGCGTCAGATTTTATTATGAAGAGTATTTCGCAAACTTTCAACTGCGAAAACTAAGAATTCTAATTTTAAACATTTCTTAAGTTTTATGTTCTTTTTTATTTTTCATATTGTGCATCTTCCTTTATTTTGTGTGAAATAGTGTTCATCTATAAAGTCATGTGTGTAAAGAAATGTTTATTACATACACGTTAATACATAAATCTCATAATTATGTTTATAGCTTCATAAAACCATCTCTAAGATGCAGAAGAAATGCATGTATGTATAATTTAGAATTGGTGTTTGTAATATACGGTGCAAACATGTTAACGGATGTATGTAATTATACAATAATAACATATGTCGTTGGTTGTACTAAATATAAATGTTTATTAAAAGTTTTGTATAAAGGTCCATAAAATATTTTGTTTATATATTACCTGTCGCAATAAGTTTCTTTGGCAACAAGTGCAGCTTGCACTATATGTATCTATATCTCGTAAATTCTTTACTGTAGACAGATTTGAACATCAATTAAGATGCCCTACAGCATACAAATAAATTTTGCTCAACTGAAAATATCATATTGGCTAGAATTTAAAATAAATCGCAACTACAGCGTTACAACATATTATGCGTTTATTAAATTTAATCTCTAACGATGCGTTTCTGTTTACAAGCCTGTTTTAGAGGAAATGAAAAAATATTGTAACAACCTTTGCTGTTTCTGCCACCCTTTACAAACTGTAGCACATATACAACATTAAGCTCTAACACAACAGGGTAGGTAACCAGCAAGAACGGTGTTACATGCTGCTCATGATATACGAACAGAGGATTAAACCCCAAGAGGGGAGTTTAACACGACCCTGTATTAGTTATTAGCAACTGCGTTATAGTAGATGAACAGTACTTGCATACATGCATATATATTGCAGGTATTAATATCGTCGAGGCTCTTATTTAACGCATACAGAAAATTTCTCCGAGAGTTTACATACATTTATGCACTTTCTGTTTGAACTGTTTGATATACTGATAATAGTTTTAAACATTACACGTATAACGCCCAGACACTTATGTTATCCTCTATTAAAATTAAAAACAAAATTCTAAGTATAAATTATTATAGTCCCATTCCTATTAAGATTTCAGGCTGCAGATGGCGACATCAAACTCGTATAATACTAAAATAATAAAAAGCAAAGTTAGAAAAGTATATTTACATAAACGCTATCCTATTGACTTAATATTTGGACTAATACCAGTAATTAGTAATATCTAGAGCATAAGTATGTGTCATTGAAAAATGTGTACCAAACTCTTATGTAACATATCTGAAGTAATATTTAACTATAAGGTTTCACTTATATTCAGTTATATATAAAAATATCAGTGACCGTTATGAGGCAATCTAAAATCGGAAAATAACGAAACGACCTGTACATAAGATATTCCAAGTTAAAATAATTAGCATAAATGAAATATATAAATTAGAAAGATATAATAAAGTAGCAATTAGGTTAAATGGAATATAGATAAACCAAATAAGTTTAAATTTAGGAAAGATTGTAGCCTTAACAAAGCACTAAAAATCGAACAGCCTGCGCCACAGTTTCAGAAATTTGCAATCGAAGGGCACGCCGTAGTTTAAAATTCAGGAAACCATCATCATCAGACGTTTCAGGATAAATTTTAGTGTTTTCTAAATCTTGGGATTTTAAATTTAAAATCTCAGGAAAACTTTAAAGTATTTAGTTTTACAACAAAAATTAATTGCATTCTATAAAAGCGAAGCCTTTTACATGAACATCATGTTTACATAATTCAAATTACGCTAGAAAAAATATAAATTATATATACAATTGAGTTTATTAATTAAGTTCAATAAACTTAAAACGCCTCAACTGTTATAGAAGAGCGGTTGAAGTTGCCTTGTAACGTTAGTTTCAATTGAACGCATAATTGGTTAAGGGTATACTATATGTTTGCTGACATTTTACTAAAACGGAGACTCTTTCATAGATGTGCAACATCGCTGGTCTCGATTGGCGCCCAAGAGACGTGGATTCAAACCCGATCAAGGTCGGTAAATTTTTCAACGGAGAAAATTTGTCGATAGAAGTCGGCGCAGTGAAGTTTCCAGCGAAACTTATTTCACGGTAGTTAAAGGCTGTTTGCGAAAATAGTTAAATTGTTGAATTTATCACGGAAGTCTTTAGTTTTTCTGAATACACAGACATGCAATTTTGTATGGACTTGCTCATTTTAATGCTAGTTTAGTAAAAATACTTTATCAGAAACGTTTTCCTAATTTTTTCCGAAAAATTAGACCCCTAAGGAGGTAGGTCGTTGACTTTAAAAGACTGGCGAGATTTTTAAATGACGGTTTTCATAAATTTCAAGGTTACTGGGTTACTTTAAGGCAAAACAGTGTAGAAATAGAAGAAGACGTGTTGCATGCTGTGGCAGAGGATCCAAGATATAGTACAAGAAAAATAACCTTACAACTCAATATCCCTCGGTTAACAACTCAGACAGGTACAGCTCACGAAGCCATTTCACTCCAACTTGTTCATAATATGTTACCAGTAGACTGTGCGACACACATGGAATTTGACTTATAGATTAGACAATAGAGTGTGGTTAATCCATAATTGCGGTCAACAATACTTTTACCGAGGAGGTTATTTTTACTAGTTTGCGCAAAATTCATTTTTGGGCTGAAGTCAATCGCCATGTAAGTGTTCAGCGTCGCCAATACTGTCAATTTAAATTAAACATTTGGGCTGGCATTAGGGATGGATAGTTAACAAGACCCTATGAACATCCTCCAAAATTAACAGGCGAATCATGATTATTTTTAGAAAATGTTTTACCATAACTCTTAGGATATTCCATTGCAATTGCGGCGGCATATATCGTTTATGCATTACAGTGCTCGTCCATTCGTCGTACAAGATACTACTTGAATCATATATTCCCTAATCATTGGATAGAGCGAGGAGACCCAATAGCTTGCCTACAAAATCACCAGATATGACATCCTTGTATTTTCTCTTTGGTGTCACCTAAAAGCTTTTGTTTACCCCAATTCATTACACAACTAGGAGCTACGGGCAAGGATTATTCAGTTTAGCAATAACATAAGAACGATCAGGTATGCTTTTACGAGTTCAGTAGTCATTTGTTAGAAGTATGGAGGCTTGCATTGGAGTTTAGCAAAAACAATTTAACAATTTTTTTAAGGTGAAAATTAGAACAAAGCTAAAATAAATTTGATGATTTATATTTGTTTGACTGGTGGTTGCTTTCCTTAAGTGCATTTTTATCTAAAACGCCGTACTTAATTGCAATTTTTAAGGTATGAAGAATATGAAGTCAGATTTCTAAAATAATGAACAGCGAAAAAATTAGGGGTCGGTTTTAGTGTAGGAGTTAGTCATGATCACACCCTTATGGCCAGTATGAAGATGCTTCGTTGACTATTTGGAAGATCTCGTTTGGAGTAGTTTATCCACCAAAGATAATTAAAATAAATTCAGAGATTTTATTTTTGGAGCGGAAAATTGAAACTTTTTTCCAACTTTGGAAACATTTATCTTGAAAACAAATCACTTAAAGCCCTAAATTCATCTAAATTTTTCGACTTATTTTGGTCCCTAGAATATGAACCCAAGAGATTTCCTATGTTTTCTGACTGTCCCTTTATACATTACCTATAAAATTTATTATTGTTAAAGCAAATAAATTATTTTACAGAACTAGTTTAGTGAACCAATTCGTAACTTTATAACGACGCTGTTAATGAGAAACTACCTCTTGCTAGAATGATTGTTAACTGTGGTAATTGATTTCTTCATTTAGTTAAAGCAGTCATTAACTTAAGTATTTACAACAAGAATTTTTACTGTTTACATTCGGATTCTATTTTCTACGAGGAATCGAATCTATTCGCTTAGAGAAAAACTGACTGCATTGTGTAAGTGAGATATGAAATCTACACCATGGAATGGCTTCCGCGATACATCTACTTTAATGTACAACATTCATTTAAAAAATCGCGTAAACTTCTCTTCCCTCCAATATCCTTCCTTCGCTAGAAATAAATCAGTGTGAAACGTCGGTTATCTGTTTTAATTCCAGCAGTATCTTCTAAAAATGTCATTCATGTTCACTAATTCTAAATATATAGGTATGCTGATTATTTACGTTTTCTGCGATAGCAATGTTCAGGCTGCAATTAAATAGCACAGTCGGAGCCTTTCTACATGTTTTAATTCATTATGTGAAGGTGATACGTTTCTTAGTGCTCTGATAACTAGAGAACAATAGTGATTAATTTTCTTTAATACAAGACCATTATGGAATCCATATCTTACCATTTTCATGCGACCGCATTCCATAAATTTCTCCATGCCACTGGTACGTGGGAAATCGGGCAGTGGTTACGCGTCACCGCATCACCAATCAGTCGCACTATGGAACGAAACGTGTATGCAGTGAAAATCACAACCATTTTCTGAAAGTGTAGTTTTGTTAGCTTGTAACGTAAATGAGGTCACCTTTCTCGAAAGAATGGCAAACCTTCTTGTAAGGTTTCTTATTCATCAGCTAGAAACTCTTTAATACTTTTTGTAGGTTCTTATAGTTACCGTTACTGTCATAAAAGTAATCCTACAATTTTATTCATTATGGGCGGCAGAATTTTCAACGTTTGCAAATTCAAAATATTGATATGAAGCATTCGAATTCGCATTCTAAGAGGTTGCTTGATCCGAATATTTACTTATTCTAGGAAGGAAAACAATTATGCTTACTAGTGATACTTTAGCTTGCTAATTTACTTCCGTTGTTCGGGGTTTCCTGAAAGGCCGCATCCATTCGCCAAATTCACGGATTTGTCACCTATAACACAAAATACATACAGTAATAGTTCGAACTAGGATGATTAGGATTAAAGGAATAAGGCAAAGATTAGGCACATTTACAAATTAAATATTACAGCATATGATTCCACAACAGTTTTCCCTTGAGTTCAAATACCTATAAAACGTAATCCTTCCATCCTAATACATTTCAATTAAATTAATTAGAGTTTAACTGCTGAAAGACAATAACATTATGTTAGTTATTTATGTTGCTTCAACCATTCTATTAATAGTTGAAATGCAATTAATTACGACGTGACAATAAGAACCATTTCTAGGAAAATTGTTTGTCATCAAATTTATATGACAAGACATGAGGTTATTGATATGAAGCGAACATACCTCTATTAAATAAACGACGTGCTGAGCGTCTTTGAAACTTTTCTTGGAAGTTTTCCAATTATTAGAATGCGCCTTTGTAAATTATTAATAGTTTTGAATGCAGAATTTAGGTTATGAAATATTGAATCTAAAATCAATCAATATAAGAATTTGATATGACTTGATTGTAGGAACACATATAAACTTTGAAAGAAAAACATAACCCGTGCTTCCTTGAAAATTGCTTTAATATATTGTATACTATGTTAGATATTTATTCTTACATTTTATGTAATTATTTAAATTAATTCTTACTACTTTTCGAGAAGCGTCTTTTTTAACGATGTTAGGTGTTTTAGGCTCAAATGCGAAGAGAGCTAAAGTGACCTACACCTTTTTTAATCAGAACAAAGCGTTATGCGAACGGTTCTGAATATATAAAATTTTGAAATTAATTTAATGTAAATTTGTTGATATGCAACTAATAAAATACAAAGCTAAATAATAATTTTGGCATGCATTAAACAAAATAATGTTATGACCATTTGACGTCATTTCTCTGTAAACTTTTCAGCTATATTTTATATTTAATTCGTTACTTATTATCTTTCTGTTGCATTTTATCAGTAAATTAGGTGCGCGTAAATGTTATTACATGTTTAGCTTCTTAAAATTCAGTTTTAGAATTCATTTATTGTTTATTAAACTTCGTTATATACAGAAAATGAGTTTCTTTCAATACAAAAAGAGAAAGTGACAAGACCGTAATCCTACATCTGAAATATATTTGATTATGCGCAAAATATCCCCCTCCTGACGAATAATGGACAAGAAAGTTGTTCTTTTCAATATGCGATCAATATTTTCATACGTAATTTCTTATGTACTAAAATGTCACCTTAATATATCTTCAATTAAAATAAAGGCTGAAATAGTATTGCATATTCCATTACATGTCCGATATTTATGTTTACACTGTATAAATTGTGTGTTTTTCTTAACTTCCAATTGAATGATATATTAGGCCCAAATTGATTCAACCATTCAATTGCTATATTTTTGTAATATTTCTTAATTCTTGTTTTAAAATTGACATTTATTTTAGGAAATTAACCTTATTTTCAAAAAGTATTTTTACATCTACACATTTATCGACTGCATTGAAATATGTGCTTAGAAACCGGTTCTATCTACTTAATCCAAAGAACGTTGGAAGTAGTAAGTCATTTAGATATCTTAGATTAATAGGTAAAGAACAGACTAATTACAATGGGTAGCCCATCTTTTTTATTTCGTTTATGCATGGCGTTTTCCTATGACCAAAAATAGCAGATATAGCATATTGGTAGTAGTAGGAGAGATCTTGACATTTTTTAATCTTGAAATAAAGTTTGATATAATTTATAGTACTAAAATTATTAATACAATTTTCATAGTACGAGGGTAGTTCAATAATTTAGGTAAAAATAAAGCAACCAATTTTGTTTTATGTAAAATTGTTTTATATTTCAATATAGCGCCCCTGCAACTCAATACACTTAATCTAATGATAAAACAGACTTGATGCCTTCAGTAAAATAAAATTTATTAAAATATGTGTATACTTTGGCGAACAATTTCTTTATTGGATGACAACTTCTTACCATCAAACCTAGTTTTCAGGTTTGGGAGTAAGACATAATCAAAAGGAGGGAGCTAAGGCGAAATTCAATTTATGTATTTTTGCAGTTGCAATACCTGAAGAATTTGCTGGTTCATTATCGTGATGAAATAAAATTTTTTTCTTTGCCAAATGTAGCCGATATTCTTTGCTTTTTCATTCAACTGGTCGAACAACGATAAATAATACTTCTTTTAGAAGATGGTCATTAAAAATGATTCCGCAGGCAATCCAAAAAATTATTCCCCTGACTTTACCAGCCGATGGAACCACATTTGCCAACCAGCTTATATTCATTGTTTCGAATGTTGTTTCATTTTAGGAGTACAGGGGTGAATCTAAGTCTTATTAATAGTAATAAATCGAGGCACAATCTCAGGTGTAACATATTTAAATAGTTTAAAACAATACTCCGAAGTCGTTGAACCATAACGTTTTTGGTCTACTGTTAACAAATGCGGCATCCATCGTGCAGAAAGGTTCCTCATAGTCAAATCATTATATAAAATTGAAAATACTGCACTAGTCGACAAGTTTAAAAGCTCCACAGTCTCACCCACCTTCACTCGACAACTTGCCAACACTATATCATGCACTCCTATACCTACCCTTACAAAACTAAATCTAGGACGATTATCAGCAGCCCGTTCGACCGTGGATGCCAAATGATAAAGTACAAGGTGATCAGCTTATTATTTTTTTTATTTATTTGTGATTCAAAATGATTACATTTTATATGATATAGTCTATGTTATTCACTGTTTCTTCCCTGAGTTTCAATTAAAATAATTAATTAAGATGCGTGGCATGAATTGGTTAAAATAAAAATAATTGTTTACTTTTGGGAACTGTTGACTCTGTTAAATAAAAATACGTTGACTCTTTTTTGCTACACTTGTAAAGGTTATCTTATCTCTGATCCGGTGTAGGTACTGAGACACTTTTGACATAAGACTAATAATTAATAAGAAATTGTAATTTAATACATACACATACTTAAATAATCAACACTCGGAATAAAAATAATAATTAGTGCAAAATGTGCAATTAAATAAAAGATTGTAATCGTTACGGAAGTCATTTAACTATCTGGAGGTTCAAGTCACTAATTGTAAATAAATAAAGATTTGCCTATCTTTACAGTCCAGGTAGGTTTTTATAGAATTTTAAGGTTTAAAAGTATATTAAAACACGATCCTAAGTGTGTGATTAATTCATTGTTCTGTTGTTGCAAGTTTCTAAGCTGTTTGTATTTGTAGAATTTGCCTTTTTATGTATCGACGTTGCCTTTGGAATTCATTTTTCGAAGACGCCAAGTTTGATTCAACTGGTGCAATCGACGCTCTGGCAAGGTGATGCTCTTGAAGGATTAGTTGTAGGTTCGCCAAACTTAAGGCGTTCTGTATACGTAAAGCACAATTTTGTTGGTCAACTGTGAGAATTTATGCTGCACTAAAGACGCTGTGTCGCCTGTTGTATGTGATTTTATAATCTTCCTTGTGCTTTTTGGGTTTGAACGAATCGGATGTTCATATTTAAAACTAGTTTTCCTACTTTGTTTAATTTGCTGGTGATTTATTCCACTAGATGGTATTTTATTGCGAAGCGATGCTGTTTGTTTAATATTTATTTATATCACATCACTGTCATTTATCTTTAAGTAATTTCTTGTCTTTCAAACCTTTGTAACTAGGTAAGGTATTGCAAACTTTTTTAAATGTTTATCTAAGCTATCTTAAAATAAATTTCTTAGAAAAATAAAACGCTCATTTCCTTTTGTTGAAATTCCGTGATTTTAAGTAGTAAAATAGAGAGGGATTCAATATCAACTACATTATCTTAAAGTTAAGTTTATAAATAAATACTTATTTGTTCTTTTATCCATAATCCATAATGAATGAATGCTTAATTAGAGCTTGTTCGCTTCCTCTCAAGTGTGTAAATTTATATACTTCTAAGTATATGTGGATTACTTCAATCACTATTTATGCTATATCATTCTTTATCATCTAACGTTACTATGAATTTTGGCGCTCTAAACTACAATTTTTGAATCCTACATCTGTGCAGATCTACGTTACGAGCCTGAATGGGTCTCAAAATAGCTGGCGTACCTTCAATTCCGTTGTAATAACGGGGTTCAAGGATACATGCTTCAATATAATTATGTTATTTTATATGTTAGAATGTCTACACAAAATATAAAACATTTTGCCTCAATGAAATAATGATTTCAAGAACTGCCCGAGTTTTCCCTCTATGTCCTTCAAATATCAGTGTAAATTCTATCTAACATGTGAAATACATGCCACTTTGGCTGTTATTGATCATTGTAAGCGAAATACTAATCTTTCGCTGAGTTTTGTATCCTCGATTTTAGTTATTGTTCTTTTATAAAGTATTTAATAGGTAAATAGGTAATAGGTAAATGTTTCTAATCAATTGTCGAAACTAGTATTTTTACTTGTGACTAGTAGATACACGTAAGCATAATGTAATGTCCAACTTAATGCATTGACTTATTTCATTGTCAATTGTTTTATTACCGATATTATTCGAAGATGAGCGTCAGATGGCAGCGATCGTATGTAAAAAATGCACGCAAGTGTCATACAGAAACGCCAACTTTTATTATTTTTATGATAACGCAATGCGTCATACAGCAACTTTTGCAAACGATTTGTTGTTTCGGTGAGTATGGGAGATGTTGAAGCACCCACAGTAGTCGCCTTACCACAGTCCATGGAATTAATTCTAAAAGTAAAATAAACGTTGCGTGGAATACAGTTCAAAGGCATTTCGGCGAAAACTGCAACACATTAGTACTCACAACTAGCCAATAGCATTCATCGTCTTTCCCATCGCTGGAAACATACTACGAATAGCCTGAAAGACTATTTTTGCATTGCGCATAAATATGTTAATTGCATGCGATTGTCTTCTAATACATGTTTCTGACGGTAGTTCCCGGACCAAAATCCATTTAGAATTTCATGTAACAGCATTGACAAAACAGTAGCCATGGATTGCTTAATGATCCTTGCATAATCCCCTTTAAACTCAATACACTTATTATATCCGTTTGGTGGCAGAATGGTCATCGATGGCTACTTAGATCTTTTCATTGGTTTTAAGCCTCCTTCCTCGCAATTCATACCTCAATTTTCCTTCAGAAAGTAATAGCTTAAGGTACGGATGGTGAGAGACTTCCTTACCTCTCCTTTTCACGCAGCTTTGAAAATAATGGCTAAGGGTACATATGACTCTTTTCAACAGTTCTGACCTTCTTTGGTATCCAAACGTCGATCACTGAACAGTTTGCCCTTTACAAAACAATGGCTTCCGCATTCCATGGTGAGGACATCTTCTAAAGCTTCCCATCCTAATTTAACTAATCTAACTCATTTCTTCGCAGTTGAACCTGGCGGAGAAGATTTTCCATATACGCCATTAAAATGTATTTATTTTACACCAGAAAATTTTCTCACCACATAATATTCAATTCTAAACATTTTCAAAAACTTACCTTGAACTAGGGTAAAATCAAAAGTAAGTTAACAACGTACTAGGGGCAAAGTGCGATCGGACTTCAACTACCCGAAGCTAGACAGGCCAGCAACGTTGTACATATGTGATCTTTACAAAACAATTGCTAGTCGAAAAATGGTATTAAATTTAAGATGAATTGGAGTTTGGGAGGACACTTCATTAATAAATAACAGCCAGATACAAACAAAAAAGACAGTTTTAGAAAACATTCAACAGTAGTTTCAGTAGTTCAAATAACATCAAGAGATTGCATTTTCCAGTGTTTGGCGTTACTAAGTTGGATAAACTGTAGTAAGTATTCATTGTTGTTGTAATGATTGATATTATGAGTGTATTAAGTTATAATCAAGAGCAATTTATGTATTTCTTGAACGGCAGCCTCTCTAAGTTCTCAATAATCATGAAGCATTTTTCAACGTTCTTTTACCTTAACATTTCTTTTAGTTTAATTAACTATATTAATAGCAATGTCTTTGCCTAAATTATGAGTTGAAAGAGTAAGTATTTTAACTTTTTGTAAGATCGCTCTAATTATCCAGAATTTTTAATCAGTGCTGCTTATTTTACTTTTAAATGCTAAGCACAAAATTCTAGAATTTAAATAATTACAGTTACTTCAATCTTTCTCAATTATTGAACACTTTAGAGTGCCTATAGATATTTTTATTTAATATCAATTTGATTAGAATTTAGTAAAAGAGTTGAATCTATATACATATTTAACATAGCATACAGAAATACACTTGTAACTGTTTATAAACTACTGTTTGAATTTTAGTTTACTTTAGATATTGAATTCTCAGCAGTCAAGGGAAAACATGTTTTGCCATCCCCAATCTTATCTTTGCGAAATTCGATTCTTGCGTTGACTTTTAAATTGAAACACAGATAGCGGTTAAATATAGATTGTTGTTTCCGGATTATTCTATAAATAGTATTAGATTGAATGTTTTCCTTTTTTGCAATTCTTATATTTAAATTTTCAGTGTGATAGAAGAATATTTATTATTATACCGAAAGACATATTTAAATAAATATTCTGTTACTCTGACGTCATAAATGTTTTTTGAAATGTGGTTTCATTTGAATATTTTATAACTAAGCACTAAGCGAATTTAAATCATAAGCATGTCCATTGTCAGGCGTGCAAAACTAGAACTAGAATTAAATTAAATTTATCATTTACCTTAGTGTTACTAAAGTGACTACATGTAGCTACATAACACACAGATGAAACAACCAAATCCCTTAGCATGGAATATAGAAGGATGCAGGATCGTCAGCGACGGCGGTAGACAGGCGAATAGCCACCTCGGTATACCACAAACCGCGTTGGGACGCGGACTAGGATCTTGTTTGCAACACTAATTATTATTCATAAACCTCTCACCCTACTGACCGATCCCAGGATTAATCCAAATTAACATCATGCTGATACTTACATGGAGAGCGGATAATTTGACCTGTACCTCCAAGAGAAATATGTTTTAAATATGTGCCTACTTTGATTCTGTTTAAAATGTATAATTAATTTTATTTAAATTAAGCACTTTATAACTTTTTATTAAAGGACTACAATTTTGATTTTACTTTTCTCTGCTAAACTTTTTAGACAGAAACGCAAAATGGTTATTTTTAGTCACGAACCTGTGCAACTTTGAAGGATGAATTCAACCTGTTTCATTTATAGAAAACATGTTATATTTAAAAAAAATTAAATAAGCACATTAACGATATCACATTACAACACTGGTTATTTTAGATTTGTTTAACATGTTTATAACGAAACCAAAGATCTTAAGATATGTAGTATAAATTTTATGCTCGAAGCCTCCAGTAATATGTGAATATTCTGAGTAATTGTATTTACAATAATTATCCTTAATAAACTTTTACAACGTAAATGCACTAAACCTTACATCTGTTGTCTAGACAAGCATCGCTGCAATCATAGGCAATTAAAATAAATATACTTATTGCAATTTGTTTCATTTTGATCATAAAATTTATATAACAGCGTTATAGAAACTTCAAAACATTTACGATTAATTAAAATGTGAATTATATAAGAATATTAAATAACGCTTTGTAAATTTCTTGAAATTTATGTTTGCAAAGATCAGAAGACCCTGCTGTCCATATATTTTGTACATCTTCATAGATCTGAATTAAAACGACATACGTCTTTCGTAATGTTCTCTAAAGTATGAAGAATCTGTGTAATAAACTAAATATAGAAGAGACCAATGCAATATTATGCTTGTTAACTTTGATATAAGTATTTTAACACTAATAACATTATTTGAGGGATAAAGCAAGTACATTCTGTTCGTCGTCCATTTAAATTTTTTATTATATAAATAAACTACTAAATTACATCGGCAGGTGCATTCAAGACATTTCACTTCTATCTATGATTGCCAACACACTTGAATCAGGTCCTGTTTTTTTAGTTAAGAAATTAAAGAAGTTACTGGCAGGATAATCTTAAAGAACACTATTGTCAAAACAAAAGCTAACAATTACTCATCTGGAATTAAAATTAAAGACATTAAGATTAAAGGTCAATTAATTTTAAAATACGGGGGGCATGCTATAATAATCGGGACTCTCGCACTAGTGGGCGTATTCACAAGAGTAAACCTTACTAGGGTAATGTGCAAACAAGAATATCAAACACTCTGGTCAATCATTTGCAAGCACCCAGTTACGATAACTGTGTTGTTAATTTTTAGTTAACACAATGGAACTTGATAGGCGGGATTTTAGAGCAATAATTTGCTGCCATTATAAAAGAGGTTAAACAGAAGGAATTACTAATAAATTTACAGGCGACATTTGGAAACTCTTCGCCTGCACGGAGCACAATATTTAATAGATGTTGAATTCAAAAGATGATGGCAGTCATTAAAAGATGGGCTACACGCCACCAGACTGCAAACTGCAGTTACCGCAGAAAACATTACTGTTGTAAAAATGTAGTGAAAAAGAATGGACGAATAACTTATTGTGAAATAGAGGCAAGCTTAGGTATTGAATCGGCATTAACACAAACCTTGGTCTTGTCAAGCGACCAAATACTAAATTGCGTGGTTTGATATGGCATCACGATAATGCGTCATCCTAAATTGCGGCTAGAACAACTCAAATTTTTAGTGCATCAAAAGTTAAATGTTTGCTGCATCCCACTATTCATCGGACCTGGTCCTCTAAAATTTTGCCCTATTTCCGTATATTAAGAAACAGTCGCGTGAACGTCGGTTTTCCTCAGCAAAGAAGCAATTGTAACTTAGGGGGATACCAAACGGTGAGTGGTATATGACTTTTCATAAGTGATTTATCTGCATGAACAAATGTACAAAAGCTAAGGGAGATTACTTCGAAAAATTAAAATAAAGAGTAAGTGTAAGTAAGTTCCTAGTTTCCGAGTATATCGATAATTACAGCATGACCCTCGCATTTAATATTATCAACATTGTAGTTACCGATCTAGCCCAAGGGGCACCGGTTCAAATCCGATCGAGGTGGGCAAATTTTTCAGTGGAAAAAAATTTAAAAAACATGCCTTCTTCTTAGATAAGCAAGTAAAATCGTAGGTTCCATGTCAATGTGATGTTTGGTACATTATGAATCCCTACTGGCGGTGGAACTCCTCCAGATTCAGCAAAATTTTGTAGGCATGATGAAATAATTACATAGCAGTTCTAGTCCAGAAGGGCCAAGAGAAATTCCGCGTCTGGGACCCTCAGCCACAAAAAACAAACAAACTACCAACCTTTAGTGCAAAGAGTAACACTAAGGTAAACGCGAAACAACATAAGGTAACTTTGGGAACTTTACTTACCTAAATGGTGTTTGTTACATACGTTTTTATGTACATACACACTATCTGAATTTTTCGGATACAAAATGGGGGAGCTGCAACCCTAGAAATGCAACTATCTCTTTTCTAAGATCCTGGATCCACCTTTAATGTTAACGCAGGAAAAAACGAAATTTTGTATAATCTCCATTAGTTTGCTTATGTCAAAATATTGGTTTTTGATCAAATTTCGAACATTAGATAAAACGGATTCCCTTTTTTCCTTAAAA
Organism: Phrixothrix hirtus; assembly: GCA_024586415.1. Classification (NCBI taxonomy): domain Eukaryota; kingdom Metazoa; phylum Arthropoda; class Insecta; order Coleoptera; family Phengodidae; genus Phrixothrix; species Phrixothrix hirtus. The sequence continues at coordinate 23,173 of JAHWXV010827053.1, forward strand.
TTGCTGTAACTTATTGTTTATAACAAAATATATTTTTAAATGATCTTGAAACTTATGTGCACTTCTTCAAAGAATTTAGTTTAGAAGCTACTGGGAAAATTTTAACTGAATCGCATAATATTCGTTCGAGTTATGCTACGTTTTAGAGAAAAACGTATTTAAAATTTTAAGTAACATTGCTTAGTATGCAACTGGTTAACATTGCGTTCTTCATCTTTCCATGGAGATTAGGAGTCCTTATGAACATTTTTCGTGGCATCAGTTATAACAATCCTCCACCATTGAGGCCGTAAAAACTCTAATTCAAACAATTAAATCCAAGCACCATTACATCATTTTATAGATATTAAAAACAGAAATTTTAAACAAACTTCGATTCTTTGATGGAATTCTTCATGACACATCGAGTTTCCCTAATCCTTGAAACTGCTGGTGGACAATATATTAACTAGCAACCTCACTCTTACGAAGACATTCTCATAAACATAATTTCACATAAAAGTAACTAGGAGACAAGGGTTCCCACATAACACAAATTATAAATATCAAAACGTTTATTAACGACACAGTAATTTTGGTGAATACTGCTATACTAATACCACCTAGCATTGCTCAATGTAAGTAATAGACTTAATCAACTGTAAATGCAAAGACATAGACAGAAGAATGATGTGTTGCCTAAATATAATAATAAAGCTCGCCAAATATTTAATTATTTAAAATAAAAGCGAAAATCATAAAGAATTACATACAGATAAATACATTATATGTATAAACAAGTTTACGACTAAATTGAGAAGTAAAAACAAAATAATGGTAGCAAATAAAAGTCACCCAAACACACCAGGGTTCGTGACACGGACAGTGATAGCGTGGCATGCATCTGCCTATCCTTAATCCTAATGCTCGTATAACCTCTATTATACTCGAAAACCCATGACCAAATATGAAAACCACAAGATTTAGTACTATGTACGCTAAAGTTTTGCCGCGTGAATATGCTTCTGGAATTCTCGATCAAATATTATAGTACTTAGTAAATCTGCCTGAACAACAATTGAGTAAGTCGTCATTGCTTAACTCTTTGATAATTAAATCAACGTTTGATGGTAGTATTAATCTACAGTGTCCGAGGATTTCACTTTCTGGCACTTGCATGACGCCTCCAAGCATTTCGTGTGTTGCTACAATAAAATGTTGCCCAAATGACTGCATTTGAAATTCAATGAATAGCCAAGCCATTCTATATATCTAATTTGTAAATTAATTTTCCGGTTAGGCTTCTGTTTGTCTTTTTATATTTGCACGCGGTAGATGCATTCGTTTTTGTGAATTTTCATAACGTCCGTCGCAAAACATTTCTTCAAATGTTGCACTGTCACCATAGCCGATTTAATCTCAGTATTTAACATTGTACATAACTTATGAGCGAGAAAATATTTTAATTCGTGCATTGAAGTCCGTCTTTTCAGTTGATCAACTACATTCATCCTATACCGTTTCCTTCCAAAATGTACAGGCCTTACAGTATTTTGATTTAACAAATAC
>JAHWXV010827082.1:0-13810 GCA_024586415.1 Phrixothrix hirtus
ATATATATATATATATTGTAATCATAAAAATAATTTCTTTACAAAAATATATAGTTGTTATTTAAATAGTGGCAAAAGCAAATTAAATGAGAAAATAGCCGAAGATTTACAGACTAAAAATGAAGCTAAAACACTCATTTATGTTTTATTACATTGCGCGTCATTTTATAACTTGGGATGAAGCTTCAGCCATTTTAATACATCAAAAATCAAGCAGCAATATAAACAGCGGACTGAGGACGGAAAATCATATTGAAATATAGACACGATTTCATCAAATTGCAAATATAATGACTTCAGTGTTTTGGAATATGAACGGAATTTCATTAATTGGCTACACGAATATCTAATTTGAATATCTTAAGTAACCTTGAAGTAATATGGAAGCTTAAATGCTGCTACGACTACTTTTACTCATTATACCGTTCGCTTATAGGATAAGCAAAGAAAACCCATCACCCTATAATCCACTATTTCTTCACCGTAACCCCCTAAAATCTACTTTATTCCACTAACCCCTATAATCTAACCAACATCATTAGCTTCTGCTTCCACTATTTTTCTCCATTATACTTATGTCTACATACGTTTTTAGTTTCTAGCAAATTCATACACATTTTCTTTTTTCTTTTGCTCCTTATTTTCCTTTCTCGAAGAATTTTTTCAACCAATATTTTCTCAATCTATCCTGCACTTTATACTATTCATCTTGTTTATTTACATCATCTTTGTCAATGGGTTTCTATTCATTCACTTAATATGCCTAAACCACCTTAGAGTGATTCGTGCACGCTGCACGCTTGTTTTGCACAAATATTTCTATCCTTGTGTCTTGATATCTTATTACACATGCTTCTCAAAAAACTTACTCCCACTCCATTTACTTTGCTAAGATGCTTTTTAGAAAAATCTATGTTGGTATCAATACACTATTATGCAGAACCCAATTCGCCTCCATACTCAAATATTTATTCTTATTTATTCATCACAAACTACCAATCACTTTTCTTCATGTAATTTACCACCTCTCAATTTCTTTATACATTCTTCCATGCCTCAAAAACACTATACCAAGATACACGATTTGCCTCATTTTTTCCACTATCTCATATTCAACAGTACCTCATTCAAGCTGTTTAACACTTTTGCAGTCATCCGCACTTTCAGATAACAAAAGTGCATTAGCAGCATATGGTAAAGCACCCACTTCTAGCTCATCTACTCTAGTACAACTTTCCTTCCCTCACGCAGCCTTAATACATTTATCCCTATGCTCTTAAACAATCATGGAGATATCGTACATGCTTTGCTCTGTTCTAAAATACCCACTCTTGCCATTATTTATTCTTACGCATGCGCTGCACCCGTTATACACGAATTTAATTGCATTCAAAACATACTTCTACATGCCAGACTCTTTAACAACTTTGCCACATCTTCTTCCTATCCACTATATACCTTTTTCTTCACATTGTTTGCTCTCTGCCGAAATGTAAATATTTTCTCCATACAATGTCTTTAGATCAAATTCATTAAAGGCCGAGATTATGCCAAAAAATGAAATTAATTTTAAATAAATATAAATAACGTTTTTATTTATTCTAGCACTCTTCGTAGAATACTTATGAATAAATTTAAGTAAATTAAATATAGAAGACGATACTAATTTAGTTGTTTAAATAATATTCGTGCATGATTCGTACAAGGAACTTGCGGAACTAAGAATCTGCTCTAAATTGCATAACATTTTAGTTTCTAAATTGTGCATATTCGTCCAAGTTCTTATTCTTAGTTTCTAAAAATACCCTTTATTAGTGTAAGTATCAAATAATAACGTTTGAGGCAGATGAAATTATTATATACAATGTGTGTGTATGAACAACGGATCTTCACTAATTTATTTTAAACTTTTATTACTATTTTCTTTATTTAAAAAAACCTAGGATTTATTTAAATCCAAGGTCATTATGCAGATGTTTCAGAAAACTTGTTCCAGTACTTTCAGCTATAGCTTTGAAAATATTTTAAATACAACAGTTATTTTAACAAATTTTTGTCGAATATTCAGAAAAATTCCTTTGACCCTAACCTTTTCTGTTATTCAATTTAGACAATTTTTGCAACATTCACATAAAAGGAGTTAAATACACAACAAAAGTATAGAAAACAGAACCGTTTTCGAGAACATCAAAAATAATCTAAAATCTTTTCCTTGTATGTCAGGATTACACTTAACTCAAACAGAAATTTTATAGAAGCTTTGGTTTTTTAAGCTATGCTGTTCACACATATGTACATATCCACACACGAAGGACTCCAGGGACTTAAAAACGAGAATTCCAACTGAAATCCTAACTTAGAAGATTTCTGTCGAAAACAATACGCCATATTTCATATAGGGCAAGAGAACGTGATAAAATTATAACAAATCATCAGTTTTATAATGCACATGCATAAAATTTATTATTTATTATGCCCTAAAAACGGAATTGCGCTAGCATATTTCAATAAAAACTTGGGAGTAAACGGAGATAATTAAGAATTATGGATAGATAAAACTCATCCTTTCGAGATCCGCATTTTCTAATAGACTAATGAAACACCTGCATAAAGCATAACATTATTTTAGAAAATTAATTTCGAAATGAAGTTTTATTTTATGACAAAACTAAAATATAGCACTTTAAAAGTATAAGCAACAATCAGCACTCACGACGCGAAAAACTTCCTAAAAACCTACTTTCTAAATAATGAACATCAAGTATTGATTCACTATTATTCTCACGTATTTGATACACATATTTTAAGGACGCAAACAAACTTCGAAACTTACATAATATACAAAAGAACTCTATAAAGATGTTGAACTTTTTGAAACTACAGATTTTTGGTATCGAGCTTTTTATGAGAAGTGAATTTCACTTTTAGAGTTGCTTATTTTTATAAATTTATTTGACTATTCCAGAAACGACTTTTCAAATGTACTCATATTTGTTTATCGCTTATGATCATTTATCAATGCTCTTTAAAACGTTGCCTAAAATTACTCGTGTAAAGATTTCATTGTTATGAGAAATCGTTTTTAATATTAAGCGATAATTACAAGATTATTGACATAAAACTGTATTGGAAATTAAATAATTTTTTGTGAAATGCCTTCAGAAAAAGTAAAATAATTCAGAAAGATACCATTTTATTAGAAGATCACTTTCAAAAATACAATTAAAACAATGCTTATGGTAATGAGAAAGTTATAATAAAGCATATATGGCAATGGTAAAACACAACGCTATACAAGTTGATAAAAGTAACCAAGATTGCAACGCGACAAATTCAAATATGTATCAAACATTTTGAACCGCTTGGCATTTGAATATATCTGCCGCTTCATCTGAAAATTTCTGATTCTCTATTTGAAAAACTATTTTAGCTTCATTCAAATTTTTCCTTATATTAAAGTTCTTTTAGAAATCTAATTATATCAGAAAAGTAAGTTAAATGAGGATCGTGGTTGATTATTGGTTTTTGTAGCTGACTGGAACTCAAAAGGAAATGCTCAGAAATTTGATTTTTCTTATGGTCATTTAATCAAACAAAGAGAAGGCATGTCTTTACATTTTTTCCGTTGAAAAATTTATCCGCCTCGACTTTGAACTGGGCCCTCTAAGCATATGGGTAAACATGAAACACTATCAAGTTCAGATACTCCTGTTGCTGATCAGTTCTTAACTTAACTTTGGTTGCGAACCGCAGATGAAGCCCAAGCTAGAAAACTGAATCATGCCCGCAATTCATTTTTTTAAAAAGATAATTAAGAAATAATGATGAGGATCTGTTACGGTCATACATAATTTTAAACAATCATTGTAGAAAATTGCAAAAATAATTTCGGGTTGCAATTTAATTCACAAAAAGGGAATTTTTTTAAAAACAGGAAAATTCTCGGAGAGCAATGAAATATATAGTAACTACAAATTAGGAGATAGATGAGATAAAAATGATAGGGTATTCAAGCCTTCTCGATTGACAGTAGGAGAAAAATAACCCATTCGTCGAAATGTCTATAATAATAATATAGTTTATTAATATTTCATAGGTAAATAGGAACCATAAAAATGACAATAACAAGTTCGAGTTCTCCTTAAACTAAAATATAATAATTAACACTAAAAAGTAAAAATATAAAATATAAATACCGGTTAATGCGTAGTTTTATGTCACTAATAAATAGATCAGCTTTACATTTTTCATAATACCGAGCAAACATATGCACAGTTCCACCTATATCATTATAAATACAGCAAATATTAATTAATAATGAACAAAAATAGCGGTGTGTTGATTTATTCGAGGTATAGAGGAGTCTATTTGCGTGCGACTTTCAAGACTAGGTGCAAGAAATTTCTTTCAATTAATTATTTAGGACTATTAATATATCCATGTATTAAATTATGCAAAAACATTCAACAAGTTGCTTCCTTCTTTAGCATAGAAAATAAAGTTTAAAGTCATTCTATAGCAGAGACGTGCGATCAGAATATGCAGCAAATATCTTGAAATGCAAGTATAAACTCACTGCACGTTCAATTAGAGAAACATGGTTATTATAACGGGACATAACGGTTCAAATTATCCTTAAGACAATTCAAGACGGAATCTGCCTTTTACAGGGGTTTATTGATTCACCGGCAGTTACAGCAGAAGAATCGAGGGTTTACTCTTCAACATATAACGATAGTCAATAAACACTTGGTACATATTCGGTAAATAGTTAAAATAACGGCGCCATCGGTTCTAGGATGATAGCTCTAAGGTGCATAGAATGAAAAATGTCCCCTAGAAATGTTTATGAGAAAATAAATATCTACTCATAAAATCGACTCCTCAAAGGTAACGCCAATTATTAATGAACTTAACTCAGTTAATTTGTAGTAAATTCCTATGAGTAATTCAAATTAAAATCTGTTGCTTTTAATAATTCAGTTATAAGTACCATGCACATCGATTAGGTCGCCTAATGCAACATTATTTATACAATTTAATATATCTTAAATGAACAATTTACTACTGCCTATTCTACATAATTAAAAGAGTTCAGTAAACACAATTAATTAATATATTAACAAATTAAAAAGTTACACAAAACAAAGAACGTTTTACAAGTTACTACCTAAATTTAATAACAAGATATGACACGGGGCGTGGCCAACTACAACAAATTGCTCTTAATTTAAAACTTAATTATTAGAATACTTTATACAGATGGAGCAAGGCAAAATTAAACAATTACTAATCTAAAACAGCAAATCGTTATGTGCCGTTCACATATAATGAACAGCTAAGAACACTACACAATTTGAAATTAGTCATATTTTTGTTTAATGATGAAATCGTAGCATGAAGTAAAAGCAATTTATCATAAATGAAATTACAGATGTGAAAACCGACCGAATTGATACGTTTAAATAGTCGTCCTTTACAGGATGTTGCTCATGCAAAGGTACCGTCCATTTCGTTGGTACGAAAATACTCAACCCCAACTGAGCGAGTAAGATGTCGAAAATGAACGTGGTTGCATCGATTTAGATCCTTGGACAACATCAACTGAAATCATCGTTATAAGATTTCCATTAACATCAATAAAATCCAATAAGTGCACTTTAAGTTTTAAACATTAACAATTTACATAAAGATGGCCAAGTTGCAATTAATTTATCACTACCACATGAAAGCTGTTTTATGTCTCACTAACTCGTTGAAAAACTGCAGGAAATTAAGATAAACACCCACATGTCGCAAGAGCTCACAAGGTCGGAAGACTCCTATGCGCCCTATAACGTATTTCAAGTTACATATTTTTTGTTTTTCTGACGTTGCAAGTAATTTTACTATACAGTTCCATACAGAATAGTTTTGCTGATAATATACATATACCTACATCTTTAAAGAAAGATGTAACAAAGTACTATGTTTTATATATTTAACACTTAATAAAGTTAATCGAAGTTGTAATAATGAATTTTAATAAATCATTAGTGTGAAATTACACAATGGACAGACAAAATGAACATGTTTTGAATATCAAATACATTTTTTATATATACCGGGCGATCTTAAACGAAAACTTAATATATGAATTTTATAATTTAGTGTTTAATTTTTCTGGAAAACATTAAATTACACAATTTCATGATATGTGTGTCCATATTATACTATCATATTCTAGCTGTTGGTGTACTAAATGAAAAATACACAGCCTATAAACATTCTATAGGTTCTAGAGGACTAGACTGTATTTCGTTTAAGCAATCCTGAAGATTTATCGCGTGTGTATACATAAGCTTAATGCGAGGAGGATGGAGTAGGATTTTATCTCAAATTATTCACACGTCTTTAATGGTATCTACTCTATCAATATCAACATCGTTTATTTTATAATTGAAAGTAGTGCTCCCTAATTTTTTAGCGAACTTTATAAATTTCATATTTGTTAATCTATTATTATTGTGCCGTTATAAAATATGATACTCCTAGATTTGTTATTTTTAGTTCATTTTTATATACAAACATTAAAAGTCATTATAAATAAAATTTATCTTAAATGGGATCCTTGTGTGACTCCAATAGATGTTAGATACATGCTAGATTGATGTTATCGATATATGCGTTAATAAATCTTCGAATAAAATGAATAAATTATGACAATCCAGAGAAAGAGGTTTTTTAGTGGGATATTATGATCAGCGATGTCAACGGCTTTAGATCTATGTTCACAGCATCTGATTAATACTTTAACACTAGTTGACGGGGTAAATTCACAAAGATTTGTCGTTATTGATGATATCAATGAATCCATGCTGGCACCTATTTATAAGTGGTGTATATGAGTGTATAGATTATTAGCTAGTTATGTCTCGAATAGGTTACCAAAATTGACCAGAATTGCTATGGGTCTATAAATTACATCGTGCTTATTTTCATTTTAAATTCAGGTTATTTTCTAGCCTGATTTAATGCTAAATTATAACTTTAACATACTGAGTTACATAGTAGAATATAAACCGATTGCTTATTAGATGCATGTGAAGATGGATATATTAGATTAAGGTGTATTTAGGAAATAAGGATAGTGGCTCGTCGGTAGACTCACAAAGGAAGTGAAAAGAGTAGACATAATATCGTAGTAGATTTGGGTGTAGTCCCGAAATTATTATAAGAGAGTAAATTTCCTACCATATCAAGAGACTTTGTTGCTTATTTGGGTAATATTGTCTGGTGAATCGAAAGTGGACGTTTGTTTGAGAGTGATTACTTTAGATTTCCTGAACGAAAATTTGCTTTGGTTGGGTTTGGTTTGACTTCGAAACGTAAGTGATATAATTTTAATAGTTAATACTGCAGTAACAGTAAATATAGATTAGATTTAAATATTTTTCCAGTCCTGCCTAACTAGGCAGGTGTCAATAATTCTAAACTGTTAGTTGAACTCCTAAAATGTAACCTACTGAATAAAAAGAAATATTATAACAAAGTATTAATATATGGAGATGTCCCACATTAAATGCTTTACCAAAATTTCTAAAGGTAATGTTTATTTTCAACCCATGGTCGGTTCTATTAGTTACTTAGTCTATAAATTAGTCAAATATCTGACCAATGTCCCCAAGGAATATATTTCTAAATTAAAGTTGGACCTTCATAATCTTATAAGTTTTGACGCAATTTCCATATGTCCCAAAGTCTACGTTAAGGATGGTTTAGTTCTAGTAGAACAAATTCTATTACAAAACAATAGATATAAGTATTTCGATTATTAGTTTAGCAATACTTACTATCAAATTATTTTTTATTCTACGATGACGTTGCGAATAGGTTCCAGGTACTGCCATGCGTTCTTCACTCCCTTTCATTGTAGCTAATATTTCTTTGAAAACTTTTGAAACCAAAGCCATCAACGCTTCTTTATTAAAACCCAAAAAATGGTTCACTATGTCGATAATCTTTTATTAATTAACCCACGCCCTTAGTTCATAATCATTTAAATATTCTCTATTGGGCATATAAAATCGAATTTAATGGTTCAGTTCTGTACTTACATGTCCTTGTTACTCGTACTCCACATGGTTAATGTAATAATTGTGTTTATCGCAAACCTCCTTATTCTGATAAGTACTGTCAAGCCTCTTCGCATGATCACCCCTCTCAAAGACCGCCCTCATATTCACAGCGTTATTAATATTTGTAAACTCACTCTTAACAAAGTCTTGAATCATTTATCAAAAACTCTTTGCAATATAGTTATCGTCTTTTCGATATTTAAAAAGTTAATCTTCAAAATAGAATTGCTTTAGATAATAAATATTTTTTTGTTGAATTACCTTAGGTTTGTTAAAATATATTTGAGAATATAACCGTGGGAGCATAAATAAAGAAGCTCGGCTGGTATTGTTCGTTATCTAAGAATAACTAACAGTATCGAACTTGACCTTGACAGATTATGATAAAGTTACCCTATAAAAGGTGCCATTGGTCAAGGGCTTTCACGTAACTCGTTCGCTAAAATATTTCGAACTTCCCGGTAAAAATCAAAAATTCAAAATATGGTATGCGAGGCAATTTATTCAAATATTTTTAATTAAATATTTTGATTACCAATATATTTTAAATAGCATGGTACACTGTTTTCTTTTAATTTGGTTCTACGGAAATGTCTAAAATCGGTGTGTTTATATATTTCATTCTGAATTTTGTCATTTGCTTCATCATTTACAAATCTGCGTATTTAGAATATTACTAGTGATATTTCAATTAATCTTTGGTCAATTATTAACCAATGACGAAGATTTTGGGATATATCCGATTTAACTCAAGTTTGTACACAAGGAATTCAAAATTTAATGACCAATTCGAACATTTTAAAATCCCAAAAGTCAATTTTTTTTTAAATGACGCACTCAACAAATTATGGTATTTTTGGATAGAGAATTAAATTCTACATCGGCTGATCTGTGCGTTCCCTATAGCGGTAACGGTATTTATCATATAAAATAGTGGAATATTTAATAATGTTCATTTTTTAAAGTTATCTGGGACGCGAAGCGGTAAAAAATTACACGTCGTTATCTAAATGACTTTAAATAGTCAAAATAAATGCGAAATAGACGACTAGTAGTATTATTTTAATGAATTATACACTTTTCAACTCAGTTAAATTAATAAAGAACGATTTACCAAATTATTGAAACGTTGTTAATTGGACTTACAGGAATCGTACTGCTCGACAATCATTCGCATTATTGAACCTCTTGCTACTGTTTGTCATGGTAAGCAGGCACTTGGTAAAACAACCAACATAATGACAACATTCTACAACTATTTTTAAAATCACATTGTTTTTATCCTTTTCGTTAGTGAAATTGGAAATGTTTATTAAAGATTTGTTAACCAACTTGCTGTTTCTTATTTGTACAAATATTACTTCCTTCAAAGAGCTGCGAAGCTCTTGGTTTGTTTTCATAATGTTATGCTTTTCGATCTGGCTGAAATGGTCTGGCCCCCCTGATTATTGAAAAAGCTAATGTGCTTAGCATCATGAAATCTGAAATATCCACACATGTATAGTCTCATGAAGCCGGTGGTTTCTTAATTATAAGGAAGCAGAGTTACAAAATGCGTAACAAAAAAACTAACTATTCTTAAAGAAGATTATGACGAAGATCTTCTACGAAAATGTAATCCGGAAAAGATAGTGGATGAATCAAGACAAGAAACTCCAACCACAGTCCAAAGCAAACATATGCAGACGTAAAATTTTGTTGTATTTCGTAGATTGCCTAATAGAATGGTTACTGCAGTATTGTACAATCAACATCCACAGAAAGTACAAGAAAAGCGCCCAGCCCATATACATTTAAAGAATGTCATCTTTCTCCGTAATGCATACAGCAATGCTGATTCAGAAAAAAATTTTACGCTGTCTTGGTCAGTTATCTTATTTTCCTCTCTTCATAGCGACAACAAGGTCAATAAATTCGTGAAAAGCTTTTTGGGCTGGAAAGTATTCAGTTTTTTACGTAAGAAATCAACAAATCACCTTTCAGTTACTAAAAGTTTTGTGCCATTTTAAAATCATGGTCAAAGGGAAGTTATTTATGAAACAACTTCATTAAAATATCATAAAGAAGTCATTGCAACGATTTTACTTAATTTTTAATTATTAAATTATAGTTACTTGTTCATATTGATCAAACTTATTTTAAAATTATTTTATAATTTTAATAGGCACATTGTATGCTTATCCTTTAAAAACTGTATCTCAAGGTAGAGCGACTTCAAGAAGTACCACTGTATTAGTTAGTAAGTAAATTGAGTTTTAACTTCTGAATACAATTTATAGGTATCACTCTATGTGACCGTTGGGATGGTCATTCGTATATGTAAACTGTCAATTCAAATAACGGAAACTGTCAAGTTCATTTAATGTTATTCTTACTTTGGGTTATATGAATGTTCGCAGTGTTAAATTACAAAGAACTTTTCTAAAGCGAGAACTAACAATATTTTGGTACTTATTTATTGATAGAACCTAATCGATATATTTCAAATTTATTAAAAATGTCTTATTTATATGAATTTGTCTAGTTCTAAAGATATTGAGAGTTGCATAAATAACAGTAGTGTTGGTCAAATCGCGCGGAGATTCTAATCGATCTACTTTAGTGCAGTTGTTTTATGTTGAAAAACTGTTACGAGCGTGTTGTTACAGATGTTTTTCTTTGTATAGAAGCTTTATCATTGTATTGCATAGCTGTTACCATTATTAGATTTTATTGATATTTCAAAAGTATTGAAATTTAGTATTGTTTATTTTTTTAAATTCATAGCCACATTTGTTTTCAGTCATCATTGTGTAGTTTTTATAGTATTGTTTAGTTAACACTGATTGCTCACTAATTACTAAAATTTCTGTTCTTGAGTTTATATTTAGATATTTTGTGTATTTTCGCCGGCTCTTTGTCCAACAAATATTTACATTTTAAATACTTTCTCATTTCAAAAGTTTGCAATTTTAAAGATTACACTTCCGTTTCCTTTTGTCGTCAAATGTTCCGTATAGAATACATAAGTTAATAATTATTTTAAATATTTCCGTTTTTTTTATAATGTAATTTTACAAATATTTTAAACTTTTGAAGTAGGTGTATTCATAATTTAGTTACATTGAATTAATGTATGATCATTGAAATTGTTAGGCATCGCTTATCCTACGTAAAATATTATTAATTTACTGGCAATTTCCGCAAATTTGAATTTTTGGTTTTATTTTTAAATTATTAAGCAAATAGTTTGTTTACCGTTAATTAAAAAATATGAGCTCATGGAACGTTACTTTACAAATATTGTTCCAAATATTTTCTATTCTCCGAACATAAATTTACCCGTCCGAAATACTCCTGAAATCGCATTAGCACATTTTTATTTAATCCAGATTTTAAGGTTTCGAAAAATGTTAACTCAGATTTTAAAACTATTAATTTTTAGGGGTAAGAAAATAAATAATGTCTATATGTGTCACCTAAGTAGTTTAATGCTACCAGTTGTCCTGCTAAAAGTGGTTTATGAAATACTCAAGATATTCAATAAATAAGGAAAGTGCCATATTTGTTGGAAATATAAAAGAAGTTTGAAATAAATAGAGAACTTTTAGAAAATTGCAATATAACGGTAAAAACAATTATTCCAAACTTATTATAAAATTATGCAAATAAAAGAATTTGATACCATTATTAACATACATAGGTATTAAAATAATTACAAATGTTACCCCAAATAATGTAAATAAAATGTAAGCTACAAATATCAACTTTAAAAGCACCAGTTTAAAAGAATTGATGTTTTTAGAGTATCGCAGGCGACGCCCGACCGGTTTCGGGATATTATCAGTTTTGATACTTTAAAATAAACCTAACATGCAACAAATACGGAGCGTGAAAAATTGAATACATTTTGAGGTATATAACTAAAATATAAGAAACTATTATGAAGAAGTAATTATTATTATCTAAAACTTAAAATTATGCAAAAAAATGGTATTTGATTTAGGGTTTATAATAGCATTAATAAATACATTGTATCAAGGTAGAGCAAATGGTTTTCTAAAATGGTTCCTAAGAAAAATGCCCTCTAAAAAAGGCGACAAAACAAAAAGTCTTTTAGCCATAATTATTAAACCTATCTAGTGTTGTATGGTACATTTATGTGGATTGTATCAGACTAGCAGCACCAAAGTAACTTATATTTTATATTTAAATGATGCAGTATATACAGGGGTCCGTCAAAAGTCCGGAGACCGGTCAATTATTTCTGTTACTACTAGACATAAAAATTTAAAATTATATACCAGACACTGGATATAAAATATCCATATCTTGCTATCATCAAATAAGTACTTCTGTTTTCGGATTTCCCAGAAATGGTATAAACATTATAATTTTAAACGGGACGCCCCATATATATATATTTATATTTTTAGATGGAGGGCATGTTTCCGATTATAAACAATATGACTTGTTAACATTATTTCCAACACCAAATAAACGAAAAATAACTAAATTTGAAAATTATTATTTGAGGTCTAAACAAACTTGATTAAAATTATAGTAAAAGTCCTGAGTGTGGTATACCATATTTTTAGGTAGGTTATAGTTTTCTAATTACAAGAATACAATAAGATATCTTGAAATTATCTTCAGATGAATAAAATAAATAAAGAATGAATTATATTTAAGGAACTATGCAAGTGAAGGGCTACCAGAAGATTTCTAAGAGTAAAATTAAGTGATCGCCTGCCGGAATGAGAAACTCAACTTTGCAAATGGATACGATTTCAATAAACATAAATCAATATTTTTAATTCGCTTCTGTTAATCAAGTGGCACAGTTTTCACATTTGAAGCAAGTTTGGTCTGGTTAAATTTATATCTATTTTATTACGTGTTTAATTAACTCGTTTGCAAACAATTTCTCTCTGAGTGAACAGAGCGAATTACCGTTCTGATGATGGTAGGTTATGGTGATAAAAAACAATCATATGCTGAGGTATGCACTCTTTATAATCGCAATTTTCCCAATCTGCAAATCAATAGTTACCAAAATTTTTGTAGAATTCAACGAAACTGGTTCTATTAAGAATTTGCTTAAGACAGGAACTGATCCTTATATTGTATCGTAATATTAATGAATTGTCGGTATGGAAAATATTAAAAACTAATAAGTATTGTCCTTACAAAATTCATTTACTGCAAGACTTTCAGGAAGATGACACAGATAGAAGAATGCAATTCTATGAGTTAATTATGGAACACATAAGCACTACACCAAGTTTTGATAACGTAATTGTGTTTTCTGATGAGGCTACTTTTTGTTTAAATGGGCAAGTAAATTGACTAATTGAAGATATTGGAGTGGATTTATTAATGATTGCCTAAATACAGATTTTGTACAGTAGTGAATTGGTAACAATGGACCTGTTAGGTAGCCACCTAATATTATTACACCACTCGATTTCGTTTTTTGGAGTTTTGTGAAAAATGAGTTATATTGGAATCCAAGCAACACAGTTGAAGAATTAGGGGCAAATTTTGAGCGATTATTCAAAACGTAACTAATATTCAAATTTGCCACGCAATGAATATCGCGCGAAAGCGATGTCGACTACGAGGGTTGCCTTTTAAGTAGTTACAAAAACTAGGAAAGAAAACAAATTTTTTGGAACAAACTGTTTTATTGTTTTTCAAAATATTCACCTTTA
>JAHWXV010827142.1:0-10880 GCA_024586415.1 Phrixothrix hirtus
ATATATATATATATATATATATATATATATATATATATATATATATATATATACTCATATTTAGATGGGCCAAGAATCTGGCTATTAAAAATCCAGTCACGCCAGGGGTCCCGGATCTCTCCACTCAACTGTATCATATAATATGAAGCTAAATTATAGGTTTTCTTATAGTTCCTATTTATTTTACAACCCTAATGGGAACAGTTCGATGGTGCGCTTTGGTTATTCTTCTATTTACTTTGAAATCGTCATTAAATACATCATATATACGCAAACCCCATAACTTCAATTATTTCGACGGATTTCCATTAAACAATGGCATTGTTTTATTAAAAATCTGAAAGTCTGAACACATGTAATTTTCTAGAACCAATACATAAACATACTACGGCGAATAGTTATAAAATTTGTCATCTATAATATTTCTTGGAACTGTAAAACATGTATATATTGTTGTCGTTGTTCTAACGACTCTAAAATTTATCGTTGATAGCTATACAATTGCAAGTTAAAATTTGTATTAAAAATATAGTAAGTATGATTATAACTGAGAATTAAGGGATCGTAAAAATTAAAAAACCTGTGTATTGTTATTATAAAAATTCATTTTAAGAATATTATATATTTTTTAATACCTATATCTAAGTATAATGCTATGAAATTAGAAATACTGTAGGTGACGTATGGAAGTTACACTCGAGGGACGCGATGCACATACAAACGTGAGTACAATAATGATACCGGATAGCCATGAGCAATTTTCACAACCACGAAAA
Organism: Phrixothrix hirtus; assembly: GCA_024586415.1. Classification (NCBI taxonomy): domain Eukaryota; kingdom Metazoa; phylum Arthropoda; class Insecta; order Coleoptera; family Phengodidae; genus Phrixothrix; species Phrixothrix hirtus. The sequence goes on from JAHWXV010827142.1 coordinate 777, forward strand.
CTCCTAACGATCGTGCAGCCCTTTTGTTTAGATATTACATCGAACAACGTAATAAAATGAAAATCATATTATTTATTCTTCCTAAAGCTTTTTATTAAAGAGGGTTCTTGTTTTAAATTCAATATTAATATAATTTGTCAAGCATTTGGAATAATCATAAATGTGACAAATATTAAAACATTCCTTAAACACAATCCCTTAAAATTTCAGTGGTAGACCAAGTAACGTTCTAGATAGTTTTTCGGTCAGGGGTGAAGCGGGGTGATGGACGAAATACCCCGCGGTGCGGGAGGTAGGGTATAACGTTCTGCCACTCTGAGTTTTTCCAGGAGATAGAGATAGAAGATAGGATATAGTAAGTAAAAGGGGCGTGTCTGAATGAAATATGGTCGCCAGTAAGTAATAAAGAAGCGTGTCTTGTTAGTAAGAACAAAATGGCGCTCCGACCTGTATTTAAAATATGAACTAGTAAAATATAAATTTTAAAACAAAGAAATGGCGCGCAGTAAGAACAAAATGGCGCGCTGACATATATTAAAATTATAAATTGGTACAAATGGCCGCCAATAACTAATAAGAAATAGGCGTGTCTTATTAGTAAGAATAGAATGGCGCGCCGACATCTATTAGAAATATAAATTATTAAAATGCAAAACTATATGTATTTTCTTATACTTTATATTTGAGTAAGAATAAATTGGCGCGCCGACATGTATTAAAAAATAGAGTTAGAAAGAGAGAAGAGGAAGAGGAAGAGTATGGCGCGCGTGCTGACAATTGATTATTAAAAAAGCAAAGTACTTATGTAAAATAGCGCGGCGCGCGCACTAGTAATCGCTTTTTTTCCGTTTAAATGCGCTCTCTAGTGCGCGCACTTAAACCAACTACGTTAATAGATTTATAAATGATGTTTTATTGTTTCAATCTAACTAACTAATAAAAGACTTGCGATTGGCGTTTTAAATTATTATCCGTCCGTTTAGTGATAAATATTTAACATAAAACCAAACGTAACATATTTTTAGATATATTAATGAATTAAAGTTCTGATTCTTAAATAATGTCGAATTTTTAGTGTAGAAATTTTAAGGGCAAGTCACGCGTCTCTTTAATAATAAATATTTAACATAAAACTAAACGTAAAATATTTTCAGATATGTAAACGAAATAAAACTTTAATTTTAAATATTATAAAATTTACAGAATAAGTCTAACATACACAAAGTTTAATATAAGTAATAATTTAGCACTTTTCGAATTATTTTACATATATCAAATTTTTAACGTCGTAGAAATTTTAAAAGGTAAGTGTGCGTATCTTTTAACCGATAAATAAATAAAACATAAATAATTGTTGATTCACGTTCATACGTAAGCCATTTGACGAAAAGTTAATTATAAATGCAGATATAATTAACGTATAGGTAGATATAAATATATTAACGTAGATCGCTGTTAACTCGTCAAAATTGATATTCAAACTGTAATAGCTATAAGTTGAAATAATATAATTCTAGACAGAAAGCTTGTAAAGTTCGTAAATTAAGTTCGAAGTACATGATTACTAAAATAGTGTGCCAATGCAGTATGTTAACCCTACGAAGGTGAGCATTTCAAGCATCCATGAGAAAGGAAATAGGATATTTTGTAAAATGAATACAAATACCTTCACGGAAATATAAATTTAAATGTACACTTATGTGAATAAGAGAATTGATAGACTGTGTATGTTATTTTAAACAAAAAATGCTTATATATCCAATAACTGTTTTTAATATGCAAAGAACCTATAATTATAAATAGATTTATTAACAATTTACATCCATAATTTAAGTGACTGCTATTCAAAATAAATTAATTGTAACAACAACTACCATAATTCGTTTATGAAAATTTTATGCATGCACGTAAATATTGTTTATTTAAGTTTAAATTACAACTAAGATGTAAAATATGCTTAAAATGCTTTGAAACTGCCTCTAATATTAAAAATTTATAGATTTTTATATATTTAAGATATTATCACTTCCTTTAGAAAACGTGATACACATGTAATAATTTTCAGTGTTAATAAATAAGAATATGGTCTGTGTGAGAAACTAATTTTAAGTGGAAATATATCTATAAATTAATAGCCTAGAGGGCTTAGCTTTAGGTATAAAAAATTTGATTTCCTAATGAGAAAATCTTTGGTAAAAGAATTTGATATACAGCTGTTTTGTAATATATAACTTCCAAGCGTTATAAATAAATTCAACCATGAAGAAGGATTGGTAAAAAGGGGCAATGTTAAGTGAAACGGTTGGTCTAAATTAGAAATAAGCGACAAGTGAAAACGACCTTAATAGTTAGTTAAAGATAAAGTTCATTATTATACGAAATCGTAGTTATGTGTCTAATAAAAGGGTTATATAATTGGCTATTGATATTCGGAAATAGTCGCCTAATCACGATTGAAATGAGTATAAAAAACATGTTGAAGTAAAAATGCCTATCAAATATATTAACTAATTTCTTAAAGTCTGTGACATGTTTATGTACGCGTGTGTTGGTACGTAAATAAATTCGTAAGTTTATAAATAGTAGTCCCGATTTCTGCAAATAGCATCAACGAATACGTATAAGTAGAAAGTTTATAATTTGCTATAAGATATCAAATTAAACAAAGGTGAGATAAATTGTCCTAGTTTGTTCTTAATTAAAGAGATAAAATAATTAAAGCGATATGGATTTTGTTTTTGAGGCTTTTATGAAATCAAATTCATTGAAAAATGCAATCAATATTTCCAATTTAAGGCTTAACTATAGATACGAAATATTTAATATCAAAGCTATTACAACCCAATTCGGACGCAAGATTGTAGTTGAATTGGTCGATAATGTTATATTTCTCCGAATAGTTTTCTAACCACGTTTACTGACGATGTAATTGAGCAATTCAATAAAGATATCAAATTTTCGAAAAAGAAGACTGTTGTAGTTTATGACGGTCTAAAAGATGTAAATAAGGCCAAGAAAATGTATGAAATAAATATTGAGGAGGATGATAAGGAAGGAATCTAATATATCTATGTGATGGGTATTGAAAATATAGACAAACAACAATAATAATTTATAAGTGAATATATGTGTATGTTTGCGCAATTTTAATTTGCCTTGAACAATAATAGCCTATAATAATGAAGAATGCAAGCCGTTTCCAATTGAGAGGCGAGCAAGAGAGAGAGAGAAACAGAACATTTGTGTAACTTTTGGGGTTTGTAATTATATAAATTGTATGATTTCCATGTAGAAATTTTGTTTTTAAACTTTGTTTACCTACCTACCCATTTCCTTCAAATATAAATCTTGATCATAACATTCAAGTAAAATAAATTTTTAAAAAGTAGGAAAGTTGGGTTTTTAGTTATTTTTGTGAAGGGCAATTGTTGAAAGAGAAAAACGACTGATTATCTATAGAGCGTATAAAGTTAATGTTTAAGGCACGTTCTTAATTATGTAAGATTTCAATTACAGAGTTTAAATGTTAGATAGTAATAAATTTGCTTGCTGGTTATCAATTTAAAATAGTTGTAAATTTTTAACAAAACATGGTGTCAGTTTTATTAATAAAAACGAGAGTTAAGGTAAAAAATCGAGGTTCTGACATAATTTCAACACGCTATGATACGTTAAAAGGACTTAAATAGATCAATAAAATTTTTAATGCAAAATATACGAGGACAATTGCAGGTAGATGGCTGTTATCGCGATATCGAGAAATGCAATCACAGAAAATTGTATTTTCAAAGTATACTACAAATTTAATTAATTTATTAACTAGGTTCTTCACAAATATTAAACAGATAAAAAAAACTTATGATCTTGAAAAGAACGATAGATTAAATTTGAGTTCGGGAAAACTGTATCATTTAGAGGCCATACCATGTACTTCACAAAACTATCTAGTTAAGCTTAACGAATTAAAAGTAAATGTAAATATACATGCAAAAAGAACAGATTTGGGCTGCAGGAGATAACAAGTAGATCGTCATCAAATTGTTACTTAAAAGAAACATCCAACATTTGTTCGCAACGCGTAGAATTGTTTGACCAATCAAGTGCATTTTTGAATCGAGTCAGATGCAGGAATGTAAGTAATATAACGCATGAAACCATATATTGCTTTTTAGAGGATTTTTTTGTCCTTTTTCAGCATAGAATGGTTAATATGGTTAGAAAAAGGAGCGCGGCAAACGAACCGCGTCAAATGTTTAAGATAAATACCGAATTGTCATCTGAATTCGTAAAACAACTTGTAATTGAAGATATTTAATTACTCAAAGAGGATTTTACCTTTACGACAAAAAATGCTAGATTACTAGCAACAGATTTGGCAAAGAAACCCATGAAGAGATGGTTTAAAGCAAACGTCACGGACGAGATTTTATATCGTATAGAGTCCTTACAAGAACGCCATTCGGGATGGGATTTGGTCTCTATTTCGGCCCTACGCTTTAACATTAATCAATGTATAAACAAACTATGTACACACTTAACTGCGGGAGGAACGTACATTCAACTACCTCGCGCCATATAGCTTAAAAAGGCATACATAGATGTACGTAATCGTGATAACTATTGCTTAGCCTGGTCTATAACGGCCGCTATATTTCCAGCAAGGGTCAATTGGAGTTGTGTATCATCTTATACTCATTTTAAGAACGCTCTCATTTCTTGTCCAATAAATATTAATTCTCGTAACTAAACGATTTTTAAAATTAAATCCAACAATTTCATTGAATGTATACATATTGTCATTAAAGAACGGGCAATATAGCATCATACCTTTATATATAACCGAATTACACAAGAGTAATCATGCAAATTTATTGCTAATTAAGGAAAAGTATAGAGTTTGAGTATCCGTTATCAGATCTTGACCTTGAATTTGAATTCTTATTGCGTCCAATGGTCCATAGGTTCTAGATCCGAACAACAAATAAGTATGAGTCTCATATTTACTAGTTGATTCGTCAAAACTGACACTTTCAAAAATGTTTAAATTTACACTCATGATTTCAGAGAGTCGTTCTCGTTCTTGCTCTTGTTAGTTTTGTGCCTTTAGGCCAATCGAAGTTAAATACTGTTTTTAGGCTAAAATTAATTTCTCTCTGCTAAATTGATGTGGCTTTCGTTGTTGTTGTTAGCGTTGGGTTCTCGATTACTTTATGGTTAGAAAGTCCTATGCAGGTGTTATCCTATCGACAGGTAAGAAGCAATTGAATTAATTAGTTGAACTGAGCTCGTTATTACTACACTTAAGATCCAGCTTCTTTCTTTCCTCTTCTCTCGCACTCTCTCTCCAAGTTTTTATGTATTATAGTTCTTTTAATTCGAGCCGTACAGAAAAATTTTCGTCTCCAAAATCGATAAATTCGCCTCTTTGATCGGTCAAGTTCAGCGCAATGTTACTTATATGATTCGTGTTTACTTCCAGATACGGCGGATTAGCGGGCGTTTTATTCAATCTAAAGCCAGGCGGGACAGATATGTCAACTTCACATAGCGTTCGGGCAATTTCACCGTTTCTATATGCTCCCTTTATGATATTGCATTCTACGTGAATATTGGCATGTTTCAGGATTTGCATGTTCAAATCAGAAAAATGTTCCACGTTAGGTTTAAATATTTTTGAACTGAACCCTATCATGCGTGTTATTATACCTCCATACTGTTCAAAATCAATACCATACTTGCTTTCTGTCACGCATGGCAGCGAATTACTATTGGCCGTTGATTGAAAGATTTGCTGGACACTAGACTATTTAGCGGCGTCAGGTTTATTAAAATATCTCTTGGCGAACTCTTTGTGTAAATAATAGTTAATTTTGTCAATTTCATAGACCCCGTGTGGCATAGAGAATTCGTTTAATTCTTTTTCTTTCTGTTTACCGCCTGCTGTCTCTTCTATTACCATGTAATGTAACTTATTGTTGCCGTTAGTAATATTTCGTGTCGAATTGCAACCATAAAAGCCCACTAGAGCTACCACATAGTTTCTATTCGATGATAATTCAATTGGTGGATAAAAATTGTAGCTTGCAGTGTTACTTTCGCCCTCCAAACTGATCGTAATCGGCATATTGACTAAGACATTTCTAGCAATTGTTCTCTTATTTATTTTTGCCATTGCTCTCTCGCCCTCGTTTTAAGTGTCAAGTAGAAATTTGAGACATAAATGGCCACAATTGATCGTCTTAAAGTGCTGCTCTCTATGATATCTGTGATATATCTTACATCCCTGAAAATAAGCATTGATTTCCTTAGGCGGTCTTAAATCGCCAAAACTGTCATAATAGTATGCTTTATGGCCATTTTTACGATAACCCACCCAGTGACTACCTTCCTCGGGTTGTTTATCTAAATTAAAAATTCCGCTCTCTTTGAATTTAGGCTTCGTAATATGTAACTTGTCACGCATAAAGCTACCTCTAAAGTTCGAAATATGTTTCTTAGCAAATTTTTTCAAGTCCACATCAGTCAAAGCTCTCCGAGGTAACTTTGGTAGTTTCTTAAAATCGAATTGCAAGGTTTCAAGTAAAGAGCGATTCCGGTCTTATAAGGTTTTAATACAGACCAGTTCCTTTCTTTCTTATGGCGATCGCTTCCATCATTCTATTGTATCTGCTAGATTCCTCTTCCTGCTTTTTTGCATCCTTTGAATCGCTTACGAGTTTAGCGATCCCCGCGGCAGCTACACTTAACGCTCTAAGTGCAGAAAGATCGGTTTTTGGGAGCGGTATGACCAAAGGTACTTGCACCTTTTGTTTTCCACCTGACTCTTTAATTACAGCTCAAGCAATATTTAAAGCTGTTTTTGTTAAACTAGAAATGCCTTTGCCCCTAAAGTTTCTACTTTTTCTTCCGCGGAAGGCCAGCTTAATATTCTTCAGAATTTTAGATTTAAATTTAATTATATTTCCACCTCTGTTTTTTCTTGTTCTTCTCGTTCTCCTGCACAGCTTCTTACTCCTTTTATACTTTTTTAAACTCATGCCAGTTTTACGTTTCACTTTTATAATTTCCGCTACTGATAAGGTAGCCGCACTCTCGCCGATCGAAGCGTCCTTTGATTTTACAGGCTGGCACGTCTTTTCTTACAATATTTTATCTGCCTGATGGCGATCGTTCAAATTGTTACTATCTCTGTACTCCATGTCCTGTAATTTGCATGCCTCATCCAACTCATTAACTCCTATAGTTTGACGTTTCAGACGTTTCTCTAATTTAGTATCCGGACCGCAGAAATTATATCCAGGTAAATGTAATTCAATAGGCAATTTATTAATTAAACTGTTTAAAAATTGGTCGCCACGCTTTCTCTTTCTCGAATTAATCTTAAGACCACTAGTAGTAGTCGTAAACGTACCTCCTTCTCTCTCGCTGTGAAGAAGCACTCTGCGTCTATTTCATTCTAATGAACCTATTTATACTAACTTAATATAATCATCATCATGATTGTTTGCATAGATAATTTTTATAACTAAATTACTGAAATAATAACAACCAAGGCGTTTAAGTGTTTACTATTTCAATTTATGTAAACACGTATACATACATAAGTACAACAATAATAACATACATTTTAGAAGCATTTTATCTTACATCGCTAACTAACATACTTGCTTACTTCGTGTACATGTACAATACACAATTTTACTCTTAAAACTATCCCGCATTTAAGTCATCGCTAAATAAACCTACAATATGGTTTTCGTAGAAATTTAACATATTTACAAGTATTGCGTTATGCTGACTCACTATTTCACATACAACTACATTATGTACATACAATATAAATTTAGACCCTAAATCGGCCAGTTTACATTTAGTCATGTGTTCGTTGGTAGCTCTACCTTCATCATTTTGAATTAGAGTAACTTCACTACAACATTTAGATGGTAACGCTAACAACGAAGCAGTTTGCTTAACCTAGGACCAATTCAGAGCAACGAATGACATAATAACGCACGTTCTTATATACGGTAACATTTCCAATTTAATTAACATTTGAAATTCGTAACCGAGTAGATCATTTAGAGCAAATAGCTCGTTAATTTCATTTTTAGAGAATTTAAGCACTGTCACGCTTCCGTTTTTCGATTTATCTTCAATCGCGATGTCTGCGGGCTCACGTAAAACAAACATTATAGATTCCGATATCATTATAGAAAACATGCAATCTGGAGCATGTTCTCTCGCATGCATTTCGATTTCGTATATTTTAACTTTAATTAGTTTTTCACGCGCTATCATGGAATACGAATCGTTCTTGGTCAGCACAATGACACCTTACCGCTGCTGTTGTTTCGTCGTTTAACATAGTAATTTACATTACCCAATCGAATTATCGGATTTAAATCGTCAGCATAATCTAATTTCCGCTTATTTACGTTGCACATTGTTGCTTTTGTAGTTATGATATTGATGTCTAATACCATTAAACAATTTAATTAATTATTTATTTGATCATAATAATAGGCACTTTAATCGTTGACACTCGTATCAGTAGTAGTAGGAATATCACCATCATTATCATTATCGTTCCTCTTATTATTAGTTGCAGCAGTAATGGCTGTATCTCCTATTCTATTAGCATAAAAATTTGCCTATAAGGATTCTTTCACGCAGACATCACGAACCTTTTCATTTACCAATGCTGCTGCCGCTGCTGCTTCTTCAAAATAATTCATGTTAACTAACTCGTAAGCGTTTCTATCAACCATTCATTCTCGCGCTTTTTATTTACCTTAAAACACTTATTAGACTTCACTAAAAACTGTAGAATATGAATATGACTCTGAATTTATAGAACGTAAGCTAGTAACTAACAGTCATGTTCGTAATACAAACACATATACCCCCTTACTTCATTGCCATAATAAAGTTAAACAGGAGAGGTAAAGGGAGAAGATGTGAAGAGTACGCGTATATCTACCATCTTAGACAAAGAAAAACAAACTTGTTCATCATTCTTATCCGTTAATTTGAATACGTGTTCGTATATGTTATATTTCGAACATATAGGAATGTAGACCGAGTAAACCTTAGTAAACTATCCATTAAAATATATTGCATAAATTTTACACCTTTATGCTCTTATTCAAACTAACAAAACGGGCAGAAAACGTCGCTGAAAGTAGAACACTCACCCACTTTCATGAAGTCAACTACTGGCATAAAATTTCACGTAAATTTCGCAGAGTTAACGCATAAGATAGATTTGTATGGAACATGTAGGTATTTAATAATTTAAAACGTCAATTGCAAACTTCTTTCTTTCATACAAATAAATCTAAAAATTTTCTAACACTGAGACATCAGAAATTAACTCTTTTAAGTGAAGTTAACGATAAGTCATTAAAAAATCGTTTTTTAGTTAGTTCAAAACAATGAAACTTCATCTATCAATCAATAAACGTAATTCGTTTAAGTGCGTGCACTATCGAGCGCAGTTTACATAAGTACTGTGCATTTTTAATGTTCAATTGTCAGCAAAATACATGGCTGTGCGCCATTTTCATAACTTTGCATTTTACAAATTTATATTTTTAATATATGTCGGAGCGCCATTTTGTTCTTACTTACAAAACACATCTATTTATTATTACTTACTGGCGGCCATTTGTACCAATTTATATTTTTAATACATGTCGGTGCGCTATTTTGTTCTCACTGCGCGCTATTTTGTTTGTTTTCAACTTTATATTTTACTAATTCATATTTTAAATACAAGTCAGCGCGCCATTTTGTTCTCACTAACAAGACACGCCTCTTTATTACTTACTGGCGGCCCTCTTTCATTCAGATATGCCCCTTTTACTTACTATATTCCAACCTTCTCGCCCTCTAGTACACCCCACTCTTCGAGCTCACTCTAACCAACTCTCTAAAATACTACTATCTTTACAGACACGCCTACACGTTACTTATACTTGGAAACATGCCCATTACCCTACTCGTATTTCATCCCTCTCGAATTTTCGTTAATACACACTCCTGCATCTCACTTATGAAAAAACTCACAGGGGTGAACGCATACCTTACCCCCCCCCCCCCCGG
>JAHWXV010827173.1:0-10656 GCA_024586415.1 Phrixothrix hirtus
AAAACTAATGGAAAATGCCAAAATTCCTAAAATATTTGTCGTGTTCTCTTGAAATAATAATTATTTCCGCAGCGCTATATGCCGTGAACCACTGTGCGCCCGCAAGCGCGAACGCGCGCGGGTACGCACGCGCGAACGCGCGCGGGTACGCACGCGCGCAAGCACGCACGCACGCACGCACGCACGCTCGCACGCACGCACGCACGCACACAAACACACACAAACACACACACACGCACGCACACGCACACAATGAAACAAAATTAATTTTTAGTGGCCTTATTCGTTACAGTACTTGGTGTAAAATTACATTAATATTATTATCTACGTATTTAGTTAGTGCGATCTATTTATTATCGTCCTACCGATTTCAACTTAATAGAATTGGAAATTTATTCTTCAGTATCCTATACATATAAAAATGATGAAACCATTACGAAGTTTACATAGTAATACATGTGTTGTTGTTGCATCTCAAAGTTTGAATAATTTTAGTTTTTCTTAAAGTGTACATTTATTTTCTTTGAATGTTGGAGGCGAATTCAATTAATTTCCTTCAAATGAATTGATTCGTATATTTGCACATGAAATGAAAACATGTAGATTTAAAGTCGTTAATTCCCTTTTCGGTGTATACATTTTCCCTAGCAGCTTTTGTGTCTTTGTGGAAGAAAAATAACATAAATTGAAATAAGCTAAGTATGATAAACGTCAACCCTGCCAACTGTGCTTTTTGCCAAAAACTCTGCCAGAAGTCATTATGTACTTAGACAGTTATTTATGTTAAAGATTGCTTTAACAAGGAAACTTACCTAATATAACCCAGTTCTAAAACTTCGAATCAAGTCTTTTAAATTGTGATAGGAAATAATTTCTAGTTGATTATAGATGTCCAATTTTTCATATATAAAACTTAGATTTATAAAGCTACAATGTTCCAGAAAGTTTGATGTATTTTGAGTTGTTGGTAAACTTTATTGTCGTTGCTATTCAAATATTTAAATCCTGATGTATAACACGAATAAAAAGTAAGTTTGAAGTGACGGATTATATTGTTCGAAACCTATTACGTTTTTATTGGAAAATTTTGTTTTTGAAACGTTACCTTCAGAAAGTTATTTTTTTAATATACCGAACTCTATGTAAATTCAATTTTCAAGTAAAATCATTGCTTTTATGAAATTGAATTTTTGTTACTGTATGTTGATAAATTCTCTTTCATCGATAAATTTTCTTTAAACTTTCAATTTTTAAATAACGGTAACTAATTACTATATTTTAACATTAAAACGCATCGAATATTTTCTTGGAAGAAATTTATTACGAACAGATACATTTTATAACAGTAATATTGAACAAGAGATTAAGTAGAATATGACTGTAGTCTTAGGGCAGCCGGATATGTGCATAAAGAAATGTTTAGTCTGTAGTATGGGTTATGGTTATCATAATAGTTTATCTAGAAAAGAAATTTGAAACAAAAAACGCAGTAGAAACAGTTGAGGAAATTTACCATGCTATGTTTATAATATAAAAGTATAATCATATAATATAGTATTATATATAGGCAAAACAAATATGTTAGAGTAACTATGTTGCTGTATAAATAACGTTAAAAGCATATTAAAAGGTTGCACTGAAAATGTAGTTAGCAAAGTTTAGAGAAATAGTTTACGTAATTATGATTGATTAGCTGTAGCTTTAATTAAACATAACGAGACTTAACTATGCATAGGTAATTGATAATTAAATTAAAAATTAATATTAATTGTCTTAAACATCTTGTAATAAGCAAAACATAATTGTATCAATAAAAATTAGCAAAAACTCATCAAAAGATATTAAATAACATAATAATTAAATCCATGTTTTCCTATGATATGGTAATAAAAACAGCAATTATACCGGGTGTATCCTTAATAGCGAATAATATTTACACTACACGATTCTGCATCAAAAACTGAGTTAACAACAAATTACTATTACCATTGATTAGAGTATATAAAATCAATGTTATTACAGGTTTTTGTTCTTTTTTTGATGCAGAATCGTGTGGTGTAAATATTATTCACTATTAAGGATACACCCTGTATAAAATAACAGTTAAACTAAATTACACAGAAAAAGTATATTGGTAATATTGCAATGATCCTTATAAAGATTTGTTGTAAACGCACATGACATTATAGGAATTAGGCATAACTGATTTATACGTAAACAAAGTGCCAAACAAATTTGGCGTAGGAGAGAACCGTAGATAATTAATGAATAAAATAATAGTACCATTCTGGTTTTATGGTTCATAAATTAACCTGTTTATAAAATAAATATATTTAACAAAACAATGTTGTATTTTTAAAAAAATATGTCTTGAGTAATTTCGGCGTGTCTTCATCGGAAATATGTCATCTCCGGTGACGTAACAAAAAAGTTGTAGAACCGACAAATGTTTTTGTTAATTGTAGTTTTAAGTGTAATATATTTCATCAAGTGCCCACCATCGAAGCCATCAGTTTAATTAAATGTATTTAAATTGGACGTTTGAATGTTTTAATATGATTTAAAATAATCGCATTATGCATAGATAAGCTAACAATTACGATGAGACGACTTTTAATACCGCTAGAGTTAGTTACCTAGCATTTAATGCAATGAATTATAAGATAATGTTTAATGTTATGCTACAGAAGTATTCGTATTAATTTATATGAAAGTAAATTAATGCAATGATTAAATCTAACGATTTTACATATAACAAACAGAACTAACAGTAATAATATAAGTCATTAATGAAGTAACTAGCCATGGCCTCTTATACTAACTTGTAAGAAGTATTAGGAAAAAGAACTTTCGCCACTACATTTGTCGTAGAAAATTTGGAAATCTGTAGTAAAACTTGTAATTGACTATTAGATAGCGGGAAGGGAAAAATAGCGTGGGAGGAGAATAAGGTTAAAATTAGCGAAAAATATTTGTTAATATATTTTTAGGTGTATTGCGGAGGAAATCTTTAGCTTTTGTTTTAAATTGAAATATGCTGAAAATATTTCTTACTTCTTCAGGTAGAATATTAAAAAATTTGAACTTCTATACGTAATAGATTTTTACTCAACATTTTCATCAAAATATGCCGTAACAATAAAAATTAATTAAAACCGCTTGTCGCGAAATCATTTGTTACAACAGAATTGAGAAATAAGTGTGTAGGTCCGAATACCGATTAAACTGTACAGTTGAGTCGATTGGTTCGAATGGAAACTTAAAGTATATAATTGGGTCCACGCTATATATGCTTTAGACAAATATCTGTCGGAAAAGGTAACAGTCACTTTGTTTAAAATTAAAATAAAAAGGAAAAATTAAATCTTCTTGATATATTGTTATTTCTACAACACAAACAGGACTTCTTGATAGAAAACTCTATAATTTCAGCGCTATACCTGCCGAAAATTTTCAATATTGACTAATTTTTGTAGTCTCTCAAAGGTTGTATATTGTTTACAATGCATCTATATTTATATACATAGTTCCAAATAATCATAAGCTCATTAAAAAGTTATATTTACATAAATTTCTCAGTGAATATGATACGAAGAAACAAAATAACAAGTTTTATTCATACAAATTAGGTTTGCAACAAATGGTTTATCAATATGTATATTTGATTGGAAGCGTTGAACTTCCTATTAATCGGACACAAAAAACTAACAGTGAGCAACACATTTTGAGACGTCAAGACGTCAAGTAGAATATCCTAATTAAGTATTGCTTACTCGGAATTTCTTAGATTAGGCGGTAAAATACGTATCTAAGCAACAGTATAAGCAATATTTCTTCATTGGATACGATTGAGCCATAACAAAATTAACAAGCGCAGTTTCCCTTTTTATTACGCACCTAATTTAGCTAAGAACAGCACGAACGATTTAAATCATAAAAACAACCGTAGTGATTACATTACATTGCATATTAATATTTCAGTCAACATGCAAATTTCGGAATTTAACTTATTTATACTATCTACGGGTAGTTTCTAATGCTCTTTTGTTACTTTAAAAATGATATATGCAATATGTACCCGTTATTACATGCAAAATTCAATAAGCCTGCACAAATTTGTTAAACTGAAATAGTCGTTAAAGAATTTGAAATTAGATGCGGGTGCGATTCATAGTTATTCGCACGAATTCACACCAAAGAAATACTTATTACTTGGGTTTTGTATTTAACTTAATTTTTAACACCGAAAATCCTGACAACAAGAACGAGATGTTAATAATACTGCGTTATACTACAAAGTGATAACAGGATGAAGAAAAGGGAAGTTTAACGTATCCCGCAGTTATGCAAGCTACGAAAGTACGTCAAAATAAAGTAATCTAAAAGTTTTTAAAAAACATTCTATTACCGGAGCGCTGAATCAAGGTAAAATAATCGCAACATAGTAATTTTGCACAAACACTGCAAATTCTGAAATAAATGAAACAAAATAAAATTATAATTCAATTACAGTTAAAACTAGATAAGTATAAATAATTTGTTAATGAAAATTCATAATACCGAATTAAATGTACAACAGCGTCTCGTAGTTGAAATTTTCAAATAAAATTCTAACAGATAATTTGTAATATGACAAATAAGGTTGTTGAAAGCGTATTAAATAAATTTTTGATTAAAGTGAAATAAACACCAGAAAAATTTATTGGTGAAAAATAAATCACACGTTTTTTATTTCATGTTGATTTTAGGTCAATTTGGAGATCAAATATATAAAGAACGAGTGGATATGGGTCTTAACAGCTACAGAGACACAATGTTTAATTTTGCTGATGAAGGCTAAATGTCCCTCAAAATTATCTTTCGGGAGCTACTTCGTTTTATCAAAAATACAAAACTATGTAATAAAGTTTTTATAAAGAAAAAAAAACATCTATTAAGACGTTCAAGCAGGTTGTTTTAAATTTGAAAATGTGGGATTTAGCAATCTTGAGTTTATGTGGTTGCATGTAGGCCCGCTCAATTCCCCGCAAATTTAAGCTTAAGTCTTAAGTATAGCCAGTCTTCATAGGCCATTTACAGAAAAGCATGTTTCTGCTACGTAATAAACGCTATTAACAAGTATCATTGAGAATTAAGTACAATTATTGTTGTAGTAAAGTACACAATGCAATGAGTTTTATGTACTGAACATTCAATCCGAGATCTTTATCATCAAGACGGATAGTTAAGAGGGATGCCAATTCTTACGATCTACCTGAACTGATGACAACTAATAAGGTAGGTCGTTTTCTTTTTAAATTAAATCGTCATCAATTCTTCGTTAGCTGTATATAACATCAGAAATTTTTGTCGAGTGAACTCTCTAATTTTATCAACTAGTTCATTACTTTGTGTGGTAAATAAAAACTGAGATTAGACAAAATTACCCCAGATTAAATATTACTTTTGTTCTCGAATCAAGGATAAGTAAGTAGGAATTTTAAGCAGTTTTTAATATAAAGTATTCCATTTATGTTTCGGTTATAGATAAGTAATCATAGTAAAATTGCTGGTAAGTAAGAATATCTAAGTAAAACTTTATGAAGCTCTTATTTTTTATGCATGCATCTCATTTAATTATTTGTAAAACATGTTTTTAGTTTGTCATCTACTTTTAATTGTAGTTATAGCAACTTTGTCTTATTTACAGAAAGTGTTAGTAATTATGCTATAAATAAGATTAAGTAAATATACTATACTAATTCTCGAGTTCTGCGATTCATTTATGATTAATAAATCAAAATAAGTAATATTTTAGCGATTTAAAATCAGTCGCGCACGCAAAAAATTTGGCTCAATCCTAATTTCGTCAATTTATAGTGGCCTTTGTGTACCATTTTACCACTAAATTTGAACTTACAATGTTATACACAACTGGACTATTTATCCAGTAACGCAATGCCGATCCTTACTGTGGCAGATTGACGACACTTCTTTAAATCGGAGAATTCCCTTTTCACAAAAGCTGTTGGCCGTCGATTAACTAAGGATCCCTTTTATCAGATTGTTTTAAAACTAATTTATCATATTTCTGCTGATACTTCCCTTTTCTTGCCAATTCTCTTTTGATAGATTGATCGTTCTTAGCTTCAAAAATCGAAAATTTTACAATTTCGTAACGAAAGTCGCTTTTTATTGTGTGATACCGTATGTGCGTGATTTTCATTTAAGAGGCCTTTTATAGAGTTCTAACTTATCTACCAATTTGAAATTATATTTAAAATATAATTTCCAAGTGCACCAGTATCGGAGATTTACATTACTTAAAAGTAACGGTACAAATAAAGCCATAGAAAAAATAAATACTGGATCACTAGACAATAACTTTTAAACGTCTAAAATAGAATCTGCGGGCATAAATATGCCGAGCTATGCTCTAGCGATTTCGGAGGCTGGGAATAGGCCGATGTATTGTAATATAAAATTTAAGAGACGGGTATACTTGGGTTTCGCCTTTTCGGAGACGAATTGTTAAATGAAAGTGCTGAAAGACAAGATTTGCTCTTGAGGCGCCACACGGTTGTACGTAATCGAAATTAAGATAGAGGATGGTAAGATACACATACGGTAAATAATGTATCTAACTTATTGTTCGTAGAACAAAACGTTGGAACTTATAATTTAAATTCCTGAAAGAGAATAATTGGTTGTCGGTAAAGCAAGAATGTGTCAAACAAAAAGGTGGATTTATTTCATTCTTCAAGTACAGGCTTCAATAGAAGTAATATGCCGTATGCTGCGTTGTATTTAGAATCCCAAGTTTCACGTTTTAAAATATTTAATTTTTCTGAAGTAGGTTCAATAATTGATAGAATTGAATTTAGGGAAATCATATGTTCAACTACGCGTACTGCATTGATATGTAAAATTTTATGGCTACGATTTGTATCGATGAATATCAAATTTTTTAACAGCTAACAGATATTTCAAGTGCACTCAAAGGTAGGCAGAACGTCTGCCAACAGGTAGTGGTTCTGTCAATTTAATAAATAAGGATATTAAGTAGGCTGGAATATTAGTATTTACCCTTTACAATATTGCAATATGTTTAAACAAGAGTTGCATTGAAAACTCAATGAATGCTACTCATATCTAAGTAGTTTCAATTTAAATGGTACTCTCATGGCCATAAGATATTCAATTAGCGTTTTTACATGTTGAGAACACCATATATGCGAGCGAAATCATAAACTTAAAGCTTTAAAATTAATTAAATAACGTATTTACCCGTCACTAATCTCACATGTAAAACAAGATTTGCAGAAACAAATCGTTAGAATACTTAATAATTAATTTGTGTTCATGTACGTTGTAACTTAGTGTACACAATTTGAGAAATAAAATCGTTTAAAGTCATCAAATCCGAAAATCTTAACGAAAGATAAATTCAGTTTAATGGCCAATTTAAATGGGAGAATTTACTCAGTTTACCGGGGTCGTGTTCGGGCTATCCAGTAGCAGGAAACGGCGTCAATAGATAACTTATCCGACTACCGAAATGGAAGTAAGTGGTAGAATGGCGAGCTATCGGGACCTAGGGCGAGTGTTCCTGCTATTCCAGAGGAATAACCAGGTGACGATGACAGTGTCGACACCGTCGCAACGTAAATAAACCAGGCATTGTCTTATGGCGACAGCATAAATAATTTACGTAGAAGTTTGATTCCATTTTTATATAAAAATATCAAAGTGGGGTCGACTTTCGCCATGAATTTAAACTTGGCGTAAGAACCTATAAATGCAAAGAAAACCAAATTAAGTATTTACAGTACCTAAAGAACTACGAATATTAATCTTACCTCATCTTAGATGAGTTTTATACACAATAGAAAGTACTAGCAACAAATTAGACAAAAAGAAGCCTTTATACATATTTCAAGGATGTGTGGGTCAACGGACACGTTTATCTACGAGTTTATACACCTGCGATAAATGGATAGACATCACAATGTTTAACATAAACGAAAACAACTTTTATATTCATACCATGTAAACGCTGAAATTTGTGTTACCCAATAAAATCATAATTTAATAAACATTTAATGTTTGAAATTGGAACGTAGGCTAAGAATAACATAACAGTTTACAAAATTTTAACAAGAATATTCGTAAAGCCAGCGTGCATTTTTAAAGTTTAAAAAGTAGTGACGGCATAAACTTTACAATTCAAATAAAAATGTAAATACGTATTAACAGTTCATTTTAAGAAACGACATTCGATCCTTGTTTTATTGACGTTGTCTTGTAATTCTGTAATTCCCTGTCAGGGTAGCCACTACAAAGTTAATTTGAAAAATTTCTCCTGAGGTTTGCTTTTACCTCTTCGTTTCTTTCTACTCTATGAGCGAAGCAGTAAAATTATATTAAAAATATTTCTATATAGATGATTAAGGACGCCGCTGTACCAGTTTCGCACTATCGTCAGGAGGCTTAATTCTTCATTTGCTTCTTGATGGTATGGAAGTTGCCTAACCCAGTTGAGTTAGTGAGGGGATACCTGGTTTAGATTAGCTCTTTTACCATATATGCTTGCAGATCTAAACATTCCTGCAGAATTGGTAAGAATGCCAACTAATAACAAGCTCAACAAGAGATAACTGAAGCGCACGGCAGCGTGTGAATAATTTCAAATTTCAATCGCTTTTGAATACGCCAGGGTAAAATATAATACTTGTCGCACTGACAAATTTACTTTTTACAAAACAACATCCCAGATTGCAATTTGAACTTCTTCCCTGTAGCGATCAGAGTTCTTTGTGCGTGGTAGAATATGATCTCAGTTAAGTTAATGAACGCTGATGTTACTCTTATGTTGCATGGCGATTTAATTAATAATGTATAATACGGAGGTAATTTAAGCGGAAGAAAGGATAACAGCTTTTGATATATTATTCTGTGTATAATTTCTTGCCTAAGTAATTTATTGTTTAATCGTTGCTTTTGATATACCGTTGATAAAGCTTCAAGGTGTTATTTTTATTTCTTAAATGCAATAATATTATTTAGAAAAACTCTTTTATTTAAATTAAAATTAAAAACGGCAGATATTCAAAATATTTCATTTGTAACTTCATTTTTGTTTTATCTGACAGTTATTTATAAACAGCTTTAGTGTGTGTTTAAATTGGATTTTAATGAGTGTTTTTGTAGCTGTAAGTGAAATTAGTAATAAGTTTGAATCTATGTATGAACGTAGATCGTGGAGTATTAATGTTTAATGTTGAAATATTGGTTATTTGCATAAGTAAATGAGATCTTCCGAATAAATGAAAATCTTTGAAGCGATTAGGAAAATTACAGACAGGTTTAATTTCAAACATATACAACGTGTGATCGTAAAGTAGATTTTGGGAGACAGTGTTTTTATCTTATGTTGCTATCGTCGTGATAGTATCACACCTTATTCTGAAAACAGCGCCTTATATTCACGTAGATATCAGGATTGCCTTAGACCTCCTTGAATGGTTTCAGGAAACTTCTTCGTAGGATCTAATTGTATCGTTTGAATTTCTTTTCTTAAGTTTGTCTAGCAACTGTATGATTTTGGTAACTTAAATATGTTATTTACAATTTAAACAGTAAATTAAGTACAAAAACATGTTTTATATAAATACAAGATGGTTAAGCAAAGAAATAAAAGAGAATCTTATTCAATTCAATGAAATAATTTAAATATAAAACCAATGATAGACAAAATACCATCAAACAGTGATAAATAAAGTATTTTATAATTAAAATGCGACTAGCATCAAGCGTCTAAAACAGAAGTTCATCGTTAAGGTATGGTTTATAAATATTTGATTTTGGCTCATAAATAAAAAGGCATATCTGCAGAAAACGTTGCTTTACAAACATAGTTAGATAAAATCATCGAAGTACATCAACACAACTCGACAATGCGAGCTCCGATAACCCAAGTTTACAATATTCCGAATTCAGTTTTTCCTTATTTCAGGTCTGTAATTTCTTTTTTAATTCGTAGCCCGAGTTGTTCGATAATCCAAAGGGGTTGCAGTATGTTCCAATTTGGATTATAGAGACTTCACTGTAGTATGCTACCGCGCATCAATAACTGCGCAGTATTTTCCGCTAAATTAAAAGATAAACCTAAGAATATACTTAATAAGTGGAAGGAATTATATAAATTAAAATTATGTGTGGTATAAGAGAAATAGTGAAATGCAAATATTCTAATTGGTAAGTACAATTTAAAAGAATTTTCAGGAACGGCCGAGTCGAACTCGGGTTTCTAGATGTGTACTCTGTAACGAGTGTTCGATTGAGCCCCTTCTTGATCGTAGTAGATGTTGGGACTTAATACAAACACTGGATCTTGTATATCGCGGGGCAGCTCTAAAATGTCGGAGAAAAGGTCCAGGACCGTATTTTAGAAGTTACAGAAATCCTCTAAAACTAATTGCTGCTTCAAATTTTGTAACGATAATCTTCTCAGTCTGAAAATTATTAAAATCGATTGATACGGTTACTCCCCAGTGTGAACTGAGCTTTGTTAACGCTTCTAGATTAATTATATATGCAGTTTTGGTTTTGATACACTCTGTACATGTACATTTTAGTCATGACTTTACTTTAATTATCTTAATTAAAACCTGTTAT
>JAHWXV010827194.1:0-12721 GCA_024586415.1 Phrixothrix hirtus
CGGTTAATATCCATAATAACCATTGTCAGCACAATAGTAACCAAGGCAAATAACTGCTGATTAAATTTAACGGGAAATGAAAGTACCGGCCCTTAGTATATCAAATTACGTGGTGGTATCAAAAAGTACCCGAAATTTGAATCACGCGTGTAAATGGCCTAACCTAATATCAAGTGCTGCTAGGTTGAGTTGTATATAGTGCGCTAAGCAACGTCATTATAAGTGGATAAGTTTGTTGTTGGTGAACAGTTCTTCACAATTGCATCTGTTTGTGTTTTCGATTTTGTAATAGCCGATGTGAAGAAACAGTCTATTTGTAACATGTTTCAAACTCAGTAAGACTGCCGCAGAAATAAACACAATATTAAAGAATACAATCGGAAACGATGTTTTGAGCCAAACGCAAGCTTAAAAGGTTTAAACGTTTCAAAAGCGGCCACCAAATCCAAAGCAACATCAAGTCCTTACTGATTCATGTTTTCAATATTGATGGGATTATCCACAAAGAGTTCATATCTGTGATGTTCTGAGGCGGCTAAAGGAAAATGTAAGAAGGAACCGACCAGAAATAATGCACGAACGAACTGGCTTCACCACCATGATAATGCGAGGCCACATGTCGCTTTACTTTGCAGCGGTTTTTGGCTAAAAATAAGGTGAACGCTGTTTCTCATCCAGCCTACTCGTCTAACATGGTTTTTTGCGACTTCCATCTCTTTCCAAAGATAAAAATCAAGTTGAAAGGACAAATATTTGTCATGGTAAAGAGATTAAAACAGAATCTCGGATGGTGTTGAATACATTAGTAAATCAAAACCTTCGTAATGCATTCGGTTCAGGGCATAGGCACTAGGATTGATATTTGCAATTCGAAGAGGAGAACCTTGAAGGTGATGGTGGTGAATACGATCTAGGTATTTAGTAATTTTATTTATTGCTAGATTTCGAGAACTTTTGGATACCCCCTCGTATTTTGTTTTTGAAGCTAGTAGCTTTGTGAGTTAGCTTTCAAATCTACAACTGTGAACATAGGCAATTTATTCAAAAGTCATAGGATAATTAATGTGAAAGTTGAATTTTTAGTATTTCAAATGTGGGAAATATCAAATAATATGCTTGTTTCTAGATAAAGAGTGTTATAATTAAAAACAAAGTTCTAGCTTTTAAATATTTGTTTCAGTTTAAACATTGGTAAAATTTAAAAGTACAAAGTCATCAATTTAATGAATAAGTTTCTTTCCTTAAAGGATCTAATGAAATCACAATATATTGACAATTTCTGTATTATTAGTAACAGGTAAAAGGGAAGTTCATGATTATTTTAATTTTGTTAATTTTTCATCACAAAAGTGAAAGACAAATTATTCAATTCCTTATTTAGATGGGCAGCCTCTTTAAAAAACGTATTTCAATATTTTAGTCATTAAAATCCTATATATAAATTCAGGTAACCGTTTACAGAATTTACGATAACTTTTAATTTAAAACATTATTAAGACTCTAAATAGCAATTAACAGTCATAACCTTCATCTACCCAAACTTTCTTCATTGCAGCTAGCTTTGACATTAATACCGACAAAATTCAACCCTATTTATTTTAGCAACGTTTAGGCTCTAAAGTTGAATCGTGTCGAGCTACTACACTTCTTAAGCATCACCACATTAGCCCCAGTTCAATCTTGCATTACCTTTATTGCACTTTTTCTTATGTAATGATACATTGCTTGTTTTTTCCTTTAATATTTAAGTCATTTTAAAAATATAGTTAAAAAATTACTAGATGATGTATTTGTTTCTAGAACAGCTGCTTATCTTGTCAGCTCTCGCTGCTTGTTTGTGGTATTCGCGTTATTTAAATTAATAAAACCATCAATATGCTTTACGAATTATATTATATACTTATTGAACTATTTCAATATATATCTCCTAGAATACAAAATAATGCAATCTTTTAAATCTCATACAAATTTAGAAGTTGTTTGCAGCTGTGAAAACATTACGACAGCTCGTATGTACAATGTATTGAAGCTGGTTAGTTATCACATCCTTAAAAAACTAAATATAGAACGTTATGTTCATAAAATTGTAATTCCTTAGTAGTTAAAGTAAATAATGTACTTCGTTAAGGCAGAAACAAATGCAATACTTATCCGGGCAGTTGGAATAATGAATCTAGTATTAGGTTTTGTGTCGACAAGTATAGGCCTACGTTGAAAATAACATATGATCTGCAGCGTTGCTGAAATGATATGATCTCACCAAAAGGGGGGTGAGGTAGAATTATGGCTAGAAGAAAAAGTAAGAACAGTCAGTAGTCCTTAGGGGGTTCTAAGTAAACCATGACGTGATATAGCTGTGATTTTCGGAAAGTGCTTAGTGTTCTTCTAATTTTATAGATAACCATCGTCTGTCTTATTGAGTTCGTTTTGTTACCATTTAGCCAGAAGCTGTAATGCTAATTCCGTATTTCGGGATGTTTCCTCAATAAAATAAGGGAAGAACAGTAATTCGTCCGTAACCACCCAGAGGGTTTTCCAGTTATCTAATATTTAAAGGACCGGCTTCCGCCTCAACAACTATACGCTAACTACTTCGTCTGTAAGTGCAAATTGCAATTATCTCACAGTTAAAAAATCAGGGTGTCCCGCTACCGGCTTTGATAATAAACTCCTATTGTAAACTTTATAGTTCAATCACTAATAAAGAATAGACGGGATGTAACTTCCCAATTTTATTTGGATTAAATCGCCAAAGGAATTAAAGAAAGATTCTATAATTCCTCTGGGGTGAAAGATAATTATATCAGTTTCTGACGCATCAGTAATGAACGTTTAAATCATCTACTAGTGTGTAAAATTTAGCTTATTAATTAGCTTCACAGTACCGACGAACCACAACTCGCTCCACTCTAACTTTACGAGCCGTGGTTAAACACTGGTAATTCTGCCACATGCGTTACTTCGGTTTCGTATTGTGACAATCTCTTCACCAAAGTACAATAGATTTGTTTTTCAATATTTTCAATATCCCACATAGGTGAAGAATTAACTAATATTACTTCAAATTAGTTTCTGAGATATTTTACTGTTAAACGACAATTATACGAGGTTGCGATGATAACTAAACGGCTAAAGAATAAAAAAAAGAAAGTTACAAAAGTGTTTTATTTTTCAACATAATCTCCTAAACGTTCAATATACGTGTTCCAACAATATTCCAATGCTTTAATTCCGCCAAAGAAGAATTGTTCGTCAAATCCAGCGGAATAGGCATCTACCGTGGCTTTGAGGTCCTCATCAGTTGAAAACCTTTACCCTTTTAGGAAATTTGTTAGTTTAGAAAATAGGCGAAAGTCCGATGGAAATAAGTCAACCGAATACGGTGGATGATGAAGTAAATCATATGTTAATTCGAGAATCTTGGCCATCGAAACGATAGTAGTGTGCAGGTGGATACCATTATGATGATAAATGACCTTCCTACGTGATTAATCTGGCGTTTTTTTGCGAATTTTTTCATTCAACATGACCAAAGATTATCAGAGTATTTTCCATTTATTATTTACTCCTTTGGAAGCTAATCCACCCTTAGAATCCCCTTAGCATCTCAGAAAACCGACGCCATTGCCTTTCCGATAGACATCCTTGTCGTGGCTTTTTTAGGGCCGAATAATCTGCTTCCGTCCACTGATTATGTTACAGTTTTGTCTTTGGAGTATAGTAATGAACCCATATTTCATCTGTGGCAATAAACCTTCGCACAAAATTAGTTGAGTCGTTTTAGAAATAGTCCATACATTCTTGCACCTGTTGAAGCCACGCTAGTTTTTGCTCCAATGGGAATAAATGCAGCATCCATCTTGTAAATAGCTTTTCATACTTAATTCTTACGTCACAGTATTGCACACCCGCTCTTTTAAAATACTCACTGTACTGGTAATTTCGCCCAATTTTAGTCTCCGGTCTTTTATCGCCATCTTGTGGACTTTTGCAACCACTTGTGGTATAATAATACTTTAGAGGTATCTTGGTCGGTGTTCGCCTTGGACGCTTGTGCGGCCATGTTTCAATTCAGCTACCCAACTTTTTATGGCCGTACATTAAAAACAGAATCATGCAAAACATTCTGCAGTTCTTCAAAGATATCTACATTTTTAAAACCTTTCGTGTGCAGAAACTTAATGATGGCGCGTTTCACAATATTATCCATAGCAAAATAAACAAAAACATTTTCACTTTGCGAAGCTGCTAATAACAAATTGTTTGACAGATTGAAGTCATGATTTCAATGTAACCAACGTAATCACGGAACTTTAAAATTTAACACAAATAGTTAGTGTAGTACTGCCCTCTATTTAAAGTTTGCCTAATTACCATTCACCCTCGTATAAACGAATTGATATTTAAATAACAGTAACAATATTCAGTCATTAATAAATGTAAATATTATAACAACTTCGTCCTTTTACAGTTGATTAGATATTTTGGCAGAAGTAGTGCTGTTTTAAATTATACATTAACATGTTAGCCAATGAATACCTCTACCTTGCTGCGTAAATTGCATAACAGATATAAAGTTTTTAATTCGTACTTTTGTCAATTTCAAATAAATTTATTTATGCGTATTGTATGTCTAGCGCATTTAAATTATTCGAAGTTAGAGTATATTTAAATATAACTTTCATTTCATATAACATTAATATATAAAATTAAAAACGCATTATGAATGTACCAGAGTACTTATTGATTAATTTTGACGTTTAAAACAAGTTGCATAAGTTGTGTATTTTTATATACCCCAAAGTGTTACCTATTGTTATACTTAAATATAGATACTTTTATTTTGACCAAAATGCGAAGTTAATTTTTTTATACTTTACGACAAACATTCCGCATTGAATTTCACAATAAACGTAAGTTTTGCGCATTTTACCAAGTAACTAATGCAATACACAGAAAATATCTTTTAAAAAGACATCACATGCTATAGCTTTACTTTTCCGGTTTAACTGGAATTGAATTCAACCTTATTTTTCAAATGAAACGAATCAGAAAGAGGATTTTCTGATTACGGTGATATAAATATATTATAAATAGGCAACGTTTTGTAAAAGGATCTATGAATTTATTTGTAAGTACAAGAGAAAAACCTAAATGAAATAAGGAAAACTAACAAACTGAAGTGAATTGTAACGTTCAAATAAGCAACCTCCTCCCTGTTTACATAGAAATGAACGATGTAAGAAACCTCTTCCAGTAGTTGCCTGTTTGTTCTAACCGAATGCTTCTGCGCAGTTTTTATAGGATCTTCCAGATTTGCAGATGGTTTGATATAAACGGAATCTTTAAATATATACCATAAAAGTTGTCCATAGCGGTCAGTTTTGAGGACACAGCCTGCCATGAAATGGAATCGTGAACGTTAATCCGCCTTTCAGGATAATTTTTATTTCAAAATGCAGCGATTAATGGTTGCGTGCCATCATGTTGGAAAATTAGATTTTTAATTAATTCTAAGGGTTCATCTTCTAGTAGTGCGGCTAGTTGATTTGTAAGAAAATCTAGGTATTGTTCAGTTTTGTTATTCTGATTAAAATAAAGCCACCACGCGAAACCTTTATACTTCCCACCCATGTAGAAAATTACGTTTTCTAATTTAGCTCGGGTTTGAGACATTCCAATAGTGATTATTGCTCTTATTCATAATTATATTGTTTGTGAAACGACTTTCACTTGTTCAGAGAACTTTATTGAGAATATCTGGATCGTTATAATACAAAACCCTCAGCTAAGCTATGAATTCTAAAAGACGATTTTCATCTCCAACACAAAAATACTGTGCTAAAATAATTTTATAGAGGTGACAATTATGTGGCTTCAAATGGGATGAACTGTGAAGTAACACAGGCCAGATTGTTTTGCTATCCGTTTGGCAGAACAAGGTAGATTTTCTTAACGATATATTTATCATGCCTTTCGGGATTCAAGTTTTTAAAACCGTGGATCACCCGCCCTATTCTCTAGATTAGGAGCAAAGCGACTACCGGCTATGCCTGGAACTAAAAGAAGATCTTCTAATTAAGAAGTAACTGGATGGTTCGACAAGGTTGGAGAAATTATCCTCTAGAGCGCCGATGCGAGAAGTTTATCGAAATTAGAGAGTGTTGTATCAAAATATAAACTAGTTCAAATTTTATTGCGACTATTTTTAGTAGGTCAGGGATGAAACATAACTATCAACCCTCGTACATACAAAATTTAGCACAAGGATGGTGCCGATCGGAATATGGTTCGGTATGTAACGCTATCGCCCTTATTCACTTTCGTAAGCGTTCGTCGTACATATGTACATTAATATCATATTAACTCTTCTACAAAAATTAATTGCGATGTCAATGAGCGCCTATTTATTACAACTTTAATGAGATTTGATTTTAACATTAACAACAAATCCTACTAGAACATGTCATAACTTCTAAACTTCATAACTAAACTATTTTTTAAAATTAACCTAATAGCATACTTTGTGTTTATACATAGCATTCCAATTAGAAAAAAATCTTCTTTCCGTTTCGTTGTAAGTTGACAAATGAAGTTGTATTTATTTCCGTTTAAATTGCCTTTTTATATGACTTTCTACTTATTACATTAGTCACTTGCTTATTTCTCCAAAATTTACTATTTTGGAGATATTCAATACATAAGCTAAAATACTTGTGCTATATAAATTAAAATAATCACGAGATTTAATAACTAGAGCCAAAATAAGTTTTATCCTCTTCAAATTAATATTTTATTAAAGATTATGTTGAAATGTCATTTGTAACCAATATTTTATTTATGTGTCAAGAACACGAAGCGACGGCAAAAACTACTGGAATTGGACCGAATTTAAACACGCAGCTGTTACTTTGTATAAAATTTTTGTTTAAATACATCTCCTTTTCCTATGTTCAAAAATATTCTTAAGGTATATCGATACATCGGATAACCTTGTCAGTTTTCAGATATTTATTGAAGCATCCGTCTAAAATCATTCTAGCATAGCTTGTCTGAATAAACTAATGCGAAATGATTTTTGAGAAGTCATTTAGAAGTAGATACCCAATAAGGGAATGTTACATTCTCAAAGTCGGTAAAAGCAAAATGCAAGAAAATCTTTTCATATTGAATGCCGAACTATAATTAAAGCAGTTCCCACTTTTGAAACAGTTTTTATGACGTCTGACTTAATTTATTGACATAAAACGTTATAAACTGCGGGATAAGAATTTATCAATCAAATATATTTTAAAGAAAAGGGAAAACTAATTTAAAACATCTATTTTATAAACCGACTTTTATTCTGTTTTTAATAAAGTTTTAATTGCCGCTTATTATTTAAAGTATTTCAAATTCTCTAATAGATTCCCTTGTATTTTAGTGAAGAGAGAGTTACATTGTTACTGTTTCCCAAACGGGACTAGTAATCGTTACGGTGGACTCAGTTGATAAATAGAGAGCTTTCGCAGTATTCTGCAGTACGTGCGAGCTTAGCATGTTCATAAATTAATGATGGTTTAAATGAATAGTTTTCATTATCGCTTTGCATTTTGATGTAAAGTGACTAAAAATGGCGTAAACATTTGTATAATGAATATAAAGTTGCTTACATAGATATTGATTGCTGAAAACTATGCGTTGAATGTAGATAACATTTATTAAATCCAAAAACATCCGCCTTGAAGTTTAGGAGCGAAGAGTATGTTGTTAATAAGTAGAATGAAATGATTAAAAATTTGCTGAAGCTCTTGATTTTCTGTAGCAGATTCAGATTTAAGTTAAAAATTTGTGTACTTCAAATTTATAAGAATAAGATTTTGTCACCGACGGCGTACTAATAACTTTTTAAAAAATTGTATAAAATGCAATCATTAAAGCATAATGATTAAGTAGAATATAATACTTTAATAAGTGAGTACCGTATTTTGTTTCATCCAGGCAACTATATTCTGAAGAGAGATTTAACAAAGAGCCTCGCCTGTCGCGGCCCTGCCCCCCGGCTAGTAGCGTGCCATCATTCGCATGCCAGAACAAGGGCTGGAAATTTAATTTTGAATCACATTATTTCTGCCGGTTACAAGACGATAAATCGATCTCGACTTGTTTGCATATCCTTTGGGGCCTTACTATGACGTATCAGTGCAGAATCGGCAAACCTAGCTTAAAGCATTAAAAGCTCGTGCTGTGCGTGCGTCCAGTCGGGAAGCTTTCGTAATGGATTTCAACGGATGCTACTACTTCTCTAAATGTAGCGATTATGTCTACCAACAATGCTCTACACACACGCTCACAATCGACAATTTAGTAGTAAGGGCTTAGCTAAACTCTACCGGTTACAACGCAGTAGATCTTTTAACAGATGAATTTTCTATAGCAGATATTTATTCAACAGGTATGGCGACGTGCGACAAGATGTACGTTTCTCGTAGATGATGTAAAATATCACAAAAATTCGGACTGATGCATGTTGCCTACGGGCCATGTGTCGAATAAATTTAAGTTTATTTGAAATGTCAAGTTTCACGACAATTTTGGTACATAACCTTAACTAAGATTTATAACTTCTACGAAAATCATCTTAAATAAGTATGCGTCTAGAGATTTGCCCAGTAGCGGTGGATTGTATAGAAACATGTTCGAGCTTTGTAGCTATCACGACAGCACGCGTGTCGAAATATACGAACGTACATATGCCAAAACGTTTTATCAATGTCCAGATCGCGGCAATAAATGTAGTGGAGAATTGGTGGCAAATGGGTACTCGAAGGCCTGACGGGCGGCAAATGGATGGATGCTGGCATGCGAACGTTTCGCGCCGCCAAATGTATGTGAGATTACATGCCTCATCCGCATTCACATGGGTGCCACGTCCGTGAATTCAACACAACCTCCTTTAATTGAGAATAGCGCGCTTAAAGATAATTACTAATAAAGTTATATTTTTCACAATCAAATTTACTTTAAGAATAGTCATATTCTACGTATTAAAACAAAGATAGAGCTTCATTTGTTATATTTTCCTGATATACATTAAAACCTAAATTTACTACCATTTATTTATTTATTCAATTATCGATCGGTAGTCAGTACAATGTTTACGAAATAATTTTAACACAAATTGCTAACATTAATATTGAAAGCAACAACTTAACAGTATTTGTATATTTATAAATACTTATTAATGTAATTTTGATTAAATTAAGAGAAAATAAAAACTACTCCGTTATGCGGATGTCTAATTAGCAACAATAAAGCCTAAACATTGATATTCTACACAAATATTCTCTATAACAATCCGTATAATACAGATATTTTACTCAGAGCATTGGATAGCGAAGCATGAATAAATTTGGCACATTATCACCACACTGCACTGCCACATGTCGCTCCGAACAGCGACATCAAAAAAGTAACAACATGAACAAGAGAAGTCCCGACCGAAGAAAATAAGATGCTCGTATTGACAACGATCCTGTCGATGTAGGTGTGTCGATGTCAGATGTGACTTTATTGTCACCAGCCTCTGTAAGCGAACCTTGGAAGCCGTTATACAAGCGATTATTAGAGCTGGATTCGTCGGTGCTTTCTGGCGACGGAATGTTTTCTTCTGTTTCTGTTCGATCTTGCATTTCCATCTCTGTAATTTTAAAAATAACCTTATAAAGAACAAATGCGAATGAATCAAGTTGAATGTGTGGCTATGATACATAAGAATAAATCTAAAAACTGTGTGTTAGTTTATCTCTTGGGCTTTGTAAAGTGATCCGACTTTAAAAACTGCCACGAAATTGAAATAAATTTGCGGTGCAATAAAAAGGAAGTAGAAATATCGAGTCCTTCAAACGCTACCAGACATGTAGTGTCTCGTAACAGAACTAGATCTCGATACAAAACCAGTTGTGGCTGAAAATTCAGTGATTTTCTTAAAAAATCCAATTTCATTTTATTGCACCGCCAATTCTGAAGTCAGTCTCATCAGCATTTCATAGTTTCGAAGTTGTAAATCAGAAAGTAATTTGAAACCGGCTTACCATAGAGACGAATGTTACCCTCAGCGTCTCCAATTGAGTTCTTCGAGATGCACTTATAACCGCCCAAGTCAGATTTGTGAAAACGACGAATAACTAAACGCATTTGTACACTGTAGTAGGAGTTGTTGATCTCACTCATGAAGTATTTCTCGTTAGAGATAATCATTTCGCCTATGATTATATAAAATGAAAGAATTAATTATTTATATTATCTTGATGTAATAATAATTTATTTAATATTTAAATAATTAAACGTTATATTATAATCTACTATCTTAGGGAAATAGAAGTAAATTAAAAATTATATAATACCGTTTTCTCTTGTCCAATAATTAATAGCCTTCGGTGAAGCTTCAACGTGGCATTGCAACGTGACATCCGTATTAGCTGGTGCACCAACTAGTTGATTAGGGACCTGGATTAAAGGATGAACTGCAAGAGTATAATATTTATTAAACATTCATGTCCGTAATCTAACTCTATTTGATAATTTTAAATGTGTCGTAAGAACGTGAAATCGATTAGGAAAGTAGGGTGTTGTTAGGACAATTATATTAAAACGGTCGGAAGAAGTGTGAAC
This sequence comes from Phrixothrix hirtus, assembly GCA_024586415.1. Taxonomy (NCBI): domain Eukaryota; kingdom Metazoa; phylum Arthropoda; class Insecta; order Coleoptera; family Phengodidae; genus Phrixothrix; species Phrixothrix hirtus. The sequence continues at coordinate 10,654 of JAHWXV010827194.1, forward strand.
GAACTGGGAGAGATAGCGCCTTGAAGGATGAGCTGGCGGACCAGTGAATCATAACGAGTAAGATAAGACTATAATATAAGTACTCTTACACGAGTAACTTCAACTGCGCGTACTTTACTTTTTATCGTTCTGTGGAGGCTTTTTGGTGCCCCCTACACTAACATTCTTAAGAGATTACTTTCAATTTTAGCCTTTGCACAGTTTATTTAGTCAGCGGCCGGAGTAACGCGGACGTGAATGTTTAGCTGAAAATTCATTCCCCTCGACGATAAAACTTTGGAGCACGATCAAATTATTCACTCACTATATTGTGGCTTCGGTAGCGCAACCGAAAGCTGATAACAACAAGTGCTCAAAATGATTGACTGGTTAACTCTTATACCCTAAGTAAAGGAAATTGAAATTGTTTTAAAACTTATTTGAGTATTTAAAGTATGCGCCTCGCTTTGTCTCAAGCTGAAGTTGCCATCTGGCCAATTTGTTGAAGTAATGTTGACGTTATTTATTAGAATATAGACGAACGCACATAACCGTAACTTAAAAATATTTTTTGACTCTTTATTAACATTTTATTATGGTAATATGATAAAAAATGCCTATTTATTTCGTTACTGTTCTACTAAACTATTAAAGCGTCTATTATTTAATACCCTTTTCATATAAAATCCCTTTCCTAAATAAATTATTTTCAATCCACAATTTACAGTACACGCATATACAGAAAAATATTTGATAGTTACGCATCAAAGTAATTGAATCTGTTGGATTCAAACTTATTATAAAACCGTTACAAGAATAATTTTCTTACGAAAAAGATAAGAAAAGTTATTTTTAATTTTAAGGTAAAATATGGCATTTTCTGTCTAGATATATTTTTGACCAATGAAACAGATAACTCCTATCGTAAATGCTATAAAATGATTGAAGCTGCGTTACCCTACATTTATATTTATGGTTATGTTCCGTAATCAGTTCGTATTGTCTACTTAGTGCGCGTCCATTACTCGGAATCATTGTAGCGTGTGCATCCCGGGGCATCCATATTCAAATGTGCTTTTAAAACAATTGTTCAATTCCGCTTTTTTGTAAATCTCGACGTTTAGTTAATATATGAGCATCTCTCTGGTATATCTCGTGTTATACTTTATACAGTTTTTGAATAGTTAGCATTTTATGATACTTATGTTTATATACTTACAATGAACATGTAACATCATTCTTTTGCTAACAGAGGGCGGTACGCCGTTAGCTGCGATACATAAATAAGCTCCCATTTCTGAACGCGTTACTTTTGTCAAGGCCAACATTTCACCTTCTACAGAAAGAAGTTTACTTTTTCCAGTTGGTCCACTACGAGCAATTATTTCTGCACCATCTTCGCGCCTCCACACTATACGAGGCTTTGGAAAACCTCGCGCTTTACACACCAATTTCGCAGATCCTCCTTCAGGTACCATTAAATCTCCCGATGTCTCTTCATATATTATATCTGGTGGTATTACAACTTCTAAAAATGCTGTCTGTAAAAAAGAGAAAGATAGTTTTAAGCAGCACGCGGTTTTAAAAAGTTTTACCTGCATCTTCATTGGATCAGTATTAACTTGACACATGTATTGCCCACGATCTTCACGTTTTACACTACGAATGTTTAAGGTCCATGTGTTGTAATCATTATGTGTCACTGATAGACGTGCATTATTTGTAATGACATGTTCATGGATAGCCAATATTGCTTTAGTGTCAGCCTTAATCCACGCTACCTGTTTACAAAATTAGAATTATATAGAGACGATTGCTTACATACAATTATAATTGAAATGCATTCTAAAATAACTATATACAATGTGTCCATAGCATTTCTATTAAAGCACTTTATACATTTAAAATAATGAAAAATATTCGGGCGTTATTAAATTTTATAGTTACACTATTATAAACCACAATTGTAAAGTTATTTTAGTAAGATACTGTAACAAAAATTAGAAACAGTAAATGGAAAATTCTAGAATCATCTAGAATGTTTTCTTTATAATAAAATAGGTGATGTAATCAGCAAATGACTCATTGC
>JAHWXV010827273.1:0-11867 GCA_024586415.1 Phrixothrix hirtus
ACAAATATGAAAATGGAAATGTCTGTATGAATTAAGCAAAGATGCATCATTTTGTTTCCATAGGTCTCTTAATTAGAAAACTTTTTATACACACGTTATTGCTAAGCAAGACACAAACATGGGAAAGTCAATATCGACGAATTAAAGGTTTCTTGTTACTGCGGACTTGAAATTTTCAATACTTATCGCCCAAACAACCATAAGTGAAATAGTCATGGAAACATGTGAAGCCATATGTCATGTTTTTAAGAGTAGGTATATTAAAGTAAGCAAAATTTACATTAAATTTCATAGAAGTAACAAGGACATAAAAATAAAAGTCAGCTACTATGTAACATTATGATACAACTGTTGTATGCCTGATGAGGTCGATTGTGATTCCATTGTGAGCTATAATTCACGTGATGTCGTTGGGAGTGAAAACGCAACACAATGACTAGGAGTGGTTGTTGACTCCCAACTTTGAGTTCTTGCCGATAATGGCCGTGTTTCCGACACATTTATTTTTACTGAAGCCTTACTTTACAAAGTGTCCAACTCTGCCTCATTGATAGCATTTTCGTTTAAAAGTCTTTGATCTGGCTAAAATCGTTTATTTCATTTATATAGTTTTGCGATGAGGTAGCATCTATTTCATCCTCCTTAGATAAATATTTGCAGAAAGGTGACAGTAATCGTTGGTTTGTGTTCAGTTCTGCAGTTTCTATCTTTTTTGGGGTCTTGGTAGTGCAGATGTTGTTTTATTTTTTGTTCTTTCCGGTAATAAAATCTAGAAATTATTAACCTTTGTTTTAAATGTAAAAGTTTGTTTCAACTTCTTGTTACAGAAGAAGAATGAAAAACTGTTGAATCCAAATTTGGAGCAAAATGGCAACTTTGAAATGATATTGGGTCTATTGACGAGAAGCACGACCACATTAAAAAACAGAAAATGCATGCTTCCAATATTATGATTATAAGGGAATTTTTGTGCCGATTGTAAATACTAATTAGAAGTTTCTTACGGTTAATGCAGGGCCGTACGCAGAAAATTTTCTTGGGGGATTGAATTTCTAATAAGCGAACCTTTTAATTTTCGTGTCAAGTTTTGACATAAAGACACATTTCACACACTCTTCTGCATATCCTTTTATCCCTTTTTTAAAATAGCAGAAAGCTGTATTAATAATTACTAACATATGTTTCTAAAATCAGCCCAAAATGATGTACCTTCACAAAATAGGGGTTGTCGTCGATTCACTTCGACCGTCCCCTTGCGTACGGGCCTGTAATGTGGGAATAAATGGAAGAATTTCAGAAGGCGGAGTTATTTGTCATACAAAATTTTGAGAACTTCTGCGGATTAATTCATTGAATATACCCGAAGCACCAAATCTGTCGAACACAAATGAGATCTTCTCATAGCTGTTCAAAGGGGATGATGTTTTCCATTAGGAGAATATCTCATGAAACCCTACAGCCGCGAAGTATTAATACTAAACATTCAAATTTTCAATTACAGATTATTTCGAGCACGAAGAGTCGTAGAGAAAGCTTTCGGGATACTAGTCGCCAGCTTTGGAGTATTACAGAAAGTGATGAAGTTATCCCTCGAAAAAGTAAGCCCTATTACTTTGATTTGTTGTTATTTGTATAAATTTTGAATGAAGAAAGCTTCGCCAGGTTACTACAGAAATATTTAGAAACAGAAAATATAGGAACAGGTGAGTAGATAGAGACAACGGGTTCTTAAACACCGCGCACCACTATGACGTCACAGATATACAGGATTATTCAAAAAAATATATACAGGGCGATTCAAAATAAATATACAGGTTGCGTTAAAATAAATATACAGGGTGCGTCAAAGCAAACGTATATTAAAATGGCGGATTGAATCAAAATGGCGGAATTTCGTCGACCATCTTGGAATTCTAGGAGATATTTGGGGACTTTTGATGGGAAATCTAGGGACTTTTGGTGGAAAATCTAGTTACATTTGTCCACCATCTTGAATTTTTCGGTGGTCATCTTTGATTTTGTCGGCCATATTGGATTTTAGCGGTCATCTTTGATTTTATGGTGGGAATATTTGAATTTGGGGGAAATATGGTTATTTTTGTCGGTAATTTTTGATTTTTAGGGATTTTTGTAATACCTCATGATGGTTTATAATTATGTGAACGAAACGTTGTGTATATTGGTGCTAATTTATGATCACTCCGTATATTGGTTTTTAAATGGGATCACTCTGTATATTATGCAACTCTTGACCTGCGGAAAATACCGATCTTATCAATTACGGAGAATTTGCAGGTCCAAACGGAGAAAGGAGAAAAGGATGCAAACACAGATCAGGTGAGTTAACTATCATTGTTTTAAATATAAGATTAACAGAAACTAAATTTACAAAAAAACTAATAATTTATTCTAAACTTACAGAAGTGTTGCGATCTTAAGCGATCCCGTTCACCATATTGTATAATCTATGATGAAGACCTATGGACTTTTGAACATAATGATGTACTCTCATATGATGTTACCTTGGACTAACCACTTAATATCGTTGAAGACCTGCATGACGTCAGAAAATACAGACGCGCCAGCCCTCCGGAATGGAAAGATGATTCTCAGCAGATTAAAACTAATACGGTACATAAAAAAAGTTATTTGCTTAAGGAAACAATGTTTCCATTAAACTGTAGTGGATCTAAATATCTGTACATGGAAATTGATCCATTTTCAAACTTTAGATAGAGTATATGGATTTTAAAACAATACGTTGACAAAGGCATTCAGTTTTCAGCAGAAACCTTTAAAACGTTCATCATCCACGAGATATACATGCTGCTTACACAAAAAGGCGAAGATAGGTTCGAGATAGCAGAATATTATATTTACACGCATCAAATTGATGTAAGTGATTGTTTTAAATTTGTGCCTAAAACTCCCAAGCAATGTAATTTCGAATTATGGATTAGTTCCAATACTCTAGACGATTTATTAAAAATGGACGATTTGTTACTTGCTAAATTGAGCATGATGGAAAACTACAAGTGAAATTTCGAAAATTTAGAAATAGGGTCGTTGATGTGATTACGGACAGCAGTGATTATGCCGGAAATGTGATTGGTATTATTTCGGACTGTCACGTGAAGAGTTTTCGCAAGATGTGATGCTGATGGAATTAGTACAAAAATTCAAAAGCTTTGTTATTTATGGAATTTATAGTGAGTTAAACAATAATAGATATTTGCATAGGTAAAACTGTTATACAAGCACATAATAAATTGTAAAATAAAGAATGTTATTAAAACGTTTTAATTATTTTTCAAAATGAATTCAATCAATATAAGTACCCATCTCAAATTATTTTATGCCAGATGCAGTGTTACTTCCGAAGTGTTTGTTCGCTCTTCCGGAACCATGAAAATAGTAATTGATATGCAAGGATTTAAAACATGCAAAACCAATTTTATACCTAAGGAGCTAGCCATTCATAATGGTGACTCAATATCGCCCCATACAGCACAGTCGGCATAATATGCACATTATATGCTGCATTTATTCTTATAATATAGCAGCGACGAAAAATTTATCCTTTATAAAATGCACATATTATGTCCATATATCATACATAATTCAGATACTAATGTCCATATATTTAAGAAAACATTGTGTTATTTATATAGTATATTTATATTTATATTTATGTTGCATTTATATCCATATTAGGAATAGGAATTTGTAAATAACATAGCTTTTGAACAATATAAGATATTTTTCGAGGTATATTTACATGATATATTTATGAAATAAAGATATTGAAAAACACATGTTTCTGTATTTTGTAGTTATTGACGTAAGCATACTTTCGTGCATAAGCATTCAGCAGCTACCGATGATTGGTGTTTTCTAACAGAAGAGGATTGTCGCAATCAGGAAATCCATACTTTCTTAAATCTGTGGAATAGGAGTTTCTAGCTGCACCTAAAATAATGAATACAGTTTCTTAATAAAGTGCAATACAGATTATTTCTAGATATATTATGCAAGACTGAAAAAGTTGTGGTTAAAAGACAATGTATAGATTTGGACAAACAATAATTATAATACAATTTAAATACATGTAAATAGTTAAAATTAAACAATTTGTGCAAATATGTCGTCTTGATTCAGTTAGAAATTTTCACAACCCAGTTGGCATAAAATGGACATAATATAAAAAATTTATGAACATAATACTCTTATACCTAATTAAATTGAAAATAAATTTTAATATTTAAAAATAGGCCAAACTTAAAAATGACATTGCTTTTTATTGAAAATTAAAAGAATCATGCAAAAATGCAGACTACGAAGAATGCGGCAAGAAACTACTAAGATTAAGAACAAAAATTTACCGTCATTTCCATTTCGCTTGTACAAAATCAGTTTCTCAAAACATTAAACGCTTATCTAATCACTGTAATGTTACATAATTAACAATTTTTGTAATAAAATTGGCAATTTCACTTCAAAATGAACGAAATACAATTGTAACATCGACGCTCCAAGATGGCTACTGTGCAACAAGTTTTCTGCGATCTATGCAGCAAGTTCCCGGTTGCCATGTCTTGATATTTATGTGCGCGCGCATCAACAATAAATTTCATTTATTAACAATTTAATTGCATCAGTCCCTTAATAGCATCCCAATCCAATTGCTTACAGAACAAGAATGCATTCTATTTATATTAAATATCATATGAAATAAATTGCAAGATATGTAATTTTAAAACAGTGAAAATCTACATAAATTCTACATATATTAAGATTATATAAATAAGGCATATTCTTCGTACACCATAAACTGTATATAAAAAGTATGCTGCCCCAAGTATATTATGGGCATATAGCTAATTTTATGTATGCAAGAAATATGTAGTAATTACGTGGCATACATTTTCCCTATGCTGGCTGGGGCATTACATCTTCAAGCCGCCTTATTCAATGTCCAAGTTGACACCTGAATTCAAAAAGCAGGTGAGATGGTTACAGCACAATCACCACTGAATTGATTGGTCCGAAGGATTTACACCAGCATCCGCCGTCCCTGACATCCTTCATCGTTTAGCCCGAGATGGAGATATTATTTATGTTAAAGGACGTGAGAAAGCAAACTATCTACGGCAAATCATTCCCCAAGCGATTTTTGAACTTGACGAATAACCGGCATTAACTGCAGCTGAACCAGCATGCTTGTATCATTCGAAATCGCCTTCTATTTGTGCTTTCGTGAATGTTTGTTATTTGTATGATAAATATGTAATTGACAAAAATGATTAATAAACATTTTTAATTGTAATTTTTAATCTTTTCTACATCTTTAATGATATAAATATGGGCAATAAATAAAAAGCAGCGTATAACGCAGTCACTTTGAACAAGTAGCAGTGCATAAAAAACAGAGTAAATCAAAAGTTGGCAGAGGAGTTTTAAATTCCCTCATCAACAAGTTACCTATTGAGATGCATCTCCTTGGATATAATTGTTGTGGTCCGAGGACAAAGTTGGAGAAACGTCTGGCACGTCACGATCCCGCTAAAAATCAGCTAGATGCTGCCTGCAAGGTTCACGATATTGCGTATAGAGATAGCAACAATTTACATGATCGACATCAGGCTGATAAAATATTGCAAGAAAAGGCTTGGACAGAGTTAAATCAAAGGACGCTTCACTAGGAGAAAGAATAGCAAAGCTATCTGTAGCAGGTGTAATGAAGATCAAGCGTAAATTAGGTATGGGATTATCAAATGTTAAAAGAAAAAGAGAAATAGTTGACGCGTGTTAAAATTTAAATCTAATATTCTGTAGAACATAAAAGTTTCGAACATAATAAATCGACCATTGGCGGCGGCTTGTTCAGCCATTCACCCCGCGGGCGGAAGAAAAAGTTAAAGTACCTAGTATAATACCTTTTCCTAAAACAGGAGTCATTATTCCGTTAATTGCATTGTTTGCCGGTCTCTCAGTACTTGGCGCATTAAGCGGCGGCGCAGCTGGGGTTGCGAAGGCGGTAAGTAAGAGCTGCTAAAAAACTTCAAACGGAAACCAGCAGACATAATAAAACCATGGAGGCGATTGCTATAGGAAAGAAAGGATCTGGTCTTTATCTCAAACCATACAAAAGCAGAAGTTGTACCTTCGACCTTATACGTATTCAAAAAACTTGTAAATCTACCTCAGAGACCTCTAACCGATGTTGAAGTGCAGAAATATGCAAAAAATGTACCGAATTTTCGATGAGTTTTTTATGCGGGATGGTTTACCTAAAAAAGCAAGAGTTAATGAAACAGGTATTATAAATTTGGATAAAACAGAGAATGAAAAGACGCACTGGGTCTGTTATACTAAAACAGGGCGAAAAGTTTTTTATTTTGATAGGTTTGGAAATATAAAACCGCCTAAGGAGGTTATTGACTATTTTCGCAACTGTGATATTTACTATAACTATAAAAGGATGCAAGAGTTTAACAGTCATGTGCGGATGTATAATAAGCTGGAATCTTAGTAAAATCCTTAGTCATCATGTCGAATATGTTCAGTTTAGAAGGGCCAAGCAATATCGCTAGTTATGATTTTTATCCGCCAATTGAATTACATTCGAGATACAAATATGTTTTGGCCTTGATTGGATTTTTCGGTTGCAATTCCATATGTAACCTCAATCACGGAAATAATACGATTCATTTTTATGAAACTTCGACTAACCCAAAAGAACTTGAAAAAATTTCAATTCCGCATAAATTGATGAAATAAAGGATTACTTGCAAAAATCATTTCTTAAACGTGTGTTTGACTCTTTAGGTGTAACTAAGAGCGGCACTCCATCGTTGCTTAATGCTAAAGAAATTTTTCAATTGACAGCCAATAGTAGTACTCTTAAATGTGTAATAAAAAGCAAATACGCGATCGATTTCACGCAGTCTGGAAGAATTGGTCGTATGTTGGGTTTCAGTGCTAAAGTGTTCGATTCAAATGTGGAATACTCTTCTGATTTGGATTTACAAATTCTAAAACATACCAGCATCCATTTGGATTGCAATATAATAATAGGTTCGTATAGAAACGGCGAAAGAGTGAAGACGCTGAGCGAAATTGACATTTCAGTGCCACCTAGTTTTAGATTAAATAAAGTTCCCGCTAACCCTACATCTTTGGAAGTGAACACAAGCCTTATAAGTATTATCACAATAAATTTAGTAGATTAGAGTGATGAACATATAGATTTCAGTAACGAAAACTTTTCCGTTCGTTTGGAATTGAAAAAAGGAAAATGGGTTTAAAATTCAACAATAATAATAACTTTAATAACTTCAACGGAAGCAACTTGTTCAATTGTTTTCTGCCTTTCGAAGAAACAACAACTCTGTGTCCAGCTGCTGCTGTCGTTCAATCAACGACTCTGCCTTCATACTTATCGTCATCAACAATCGATTCGGTTTCTAAAAAGGAATCAGCCGCAGCGAAACAAAAATTATCACTAAGCGAAAGAAGTTTTTTACAATCCGTTGGTATAAAAATTAAAAAACGTGCATCACCAGCAATATAACATTAGAACATTCGGACTCTCTGATGAAATACGAATTCAAGTTCAAAATCAATATTTAATAACTGGTACGTCCAACAGCTACATTTACATAGAGGGATCTATTAGATGCGATGCTCCGGCCACTGACGCAAATAAAGTTGCCCTTGAATTCAATTTAACAACAATTTTCCATGCTTCTTATTTAAAGAAATTAGATATGAACTTGGTGGTCAAAAAATAGATGTATGTAGACTGCCTGGAGTAACATCTGCATATTCAGATCGAGAAAATAATAATTTGGCGCTAGCCGCTTGGGGAATTAAAATCGAAAACGTTAATATCCAAAGAATTCAAACTCAGCATGTTGTAGATAACTTGCAGAAAAAGTTCATCGCATGCATACTGTAAAGGCATATTTTCGGTTTCGTAGAGATGTATAAAAAACCAATCATCACGATGAGTCAGGAGCTAATTCTAATCAGATCTCGAACACATCATGATTGGTACAAGAGCGAATTAAATTGTACAATTACTTGACAAATGCATGCTGGAAAGTGCCGCACATAACTTTCAGCGAGCATGCTAGACTTAATTTGAATAAAAAATTAAATACAAATTCAATTATTTCCATGGCATTCAAACAATGGGGACTGTATGAATTACCAGCAATGAAACAAACTAGATTCGACATTTGGCCCATTAAAACGTCGATTGGACTAGAAAAGCCGCGCTGGCTCTTGATAGGTTTCCAGACAGATCAGCGTGCAAATAAAACCGAAGACGCGTCCGAATTTAAAAATCTAGACATATCAAATCTTATACTTCACTTGAACTGAGAAAAGTATCCGTATGAGAACATGAAATTAAACTTTACCCGCAACGACTACTCTCAAGCATGTATCAATTATCTAAATTTCCAGCATGACTAGTTTGATCGCTAAGGGATCGAACCTGCTCTCAGTTACTCAAAGAATATCCAATTTTTGTGTTGGATTGTTGTGAACAGAACGAATCTTTGAAAAATTCACCAATAGATATCAAGTTAGAAATTGAATCGAATCGAAGTTTTGAAGCAGGCGAAATGGCATTTTGTCTCATCATTCACGATAGCGTCATCCAATACAGCCCCCTAACCAATGAAGTGAAATCGTTGCAGTAGAAAATATTGTTAGACATTTTAAATTTAGTTATATTTAAGAATAATTGTAATAGATATTTTTATTATCATGATATATACTATTTTAATGAATGTAATAAAGTTATGAACTCATTTCCCGTGTTTCTTTCAAATAGAGTAGAGGTTGGATTTGCTATTCACAATTTCTGAAAGCAAACAAAAACATACTTTGCCAATTACAAATTATGACATGAAAGAGGAAACACATAAGAAGAAAATTAAAAAACATGGGCACTTGTTAAGTAATACAATTCGCGGATTAATTCTAGGACCATCAAATACGAGGAAGACTAACCTAGTAAATAATTTGCTACTTAATGAAAATGGTCTGAAGTTTAAAAATGTATATATCTTTTCAAAATCCTTATATCAACCAAAGTATCTGTTTCTCGAGCAAGTATTAAAACCGATTAAGGAGATAGGTTACTTTCCCTTCAGCGAAAACGAAACGATAATGCTGCCATTGGAGCAAAACGAAACTCAATTTTTGTCTTTGATGATCTAGCATGCACTAAGCAGAATAACATTAAAGTATATTTTAGCATGGATCGCCATAGAGATGTCGACTGTTTCTATATTACGCAAACGTATGCCGCCGCCCCAAAACCATTTGATTAGAGATAACACCAATGTACTAGCATTGTTTAAACAGGATAATCTAAATCTGAAACATATATACGAGGACCATGTGGGGACTGATATGACATTTCAATCATTTCGCGATATGTGTGTACAATGTTGGCAAGACAAATACGGTTTTCTTTCAATTCACAAAGATTTTGATTTGAATGATGGGCGATATAGAAAAGGTTTTGACGAATATATACTTAAACTAAAAATAATTACCTAATTACGATCAAAATGTTAAAGGAGAAAGGTTATATATTAAGTGTACATAGAATACCATTAATGGACGAGGAAAGTAATGTTTGAAAAGAAAAAAGCGTAAATCAGAGGTTAATTCAAGCCCGAGCAGCGGTCCAGCGCAAATATCGGACATTACTATAAAACAAAATGGATGCTGAAAAATCGATTGAAGAGACATATAAGCCATTAAACCATTAACGACCATCTCCTTCAAATTTGCCAGTGCAAATAAAGAAAATAGAAACGAAAACGATACCGGAGGAACTGATCATGTTGACGAAGATCAAGAGTAACCACGGCCCGTTATTCTACCGATTCCAAGATATCATTTTTTCGCATTCTATTCCTCCAACTTCATCTGCTTTCCTATATGATCGCACCGCTAACACTATACGAGACGCCGAAACCGCAGTACGAGATGCGGAAAGGAATAATTCTGATCCTAAACAAGCACTTGCTCAGGCTATGGCATCCATTTCCAAAATTAAAAGTTACTTAAATCTACCACAACTGTAACAAGTTACATGATCGCCATCTCGATCAATAAGTGAAGATGATACTAACAGCGAAGATTCAAGCGGTGATGTCTTTGGTGCTTTGCAAACAAGACGCGGAACGTATGATAAGCGGATATCTAAGAAACTATTAAAAAAAGGTATTAGGATAATGTTCACCAATTAATTGCGGATTTACATGTATTATGTGCAGAAAAGCGACCCGAAAATACTGAAGTGAATAACGAGATTCTTGCAATAATCGTAGAGTTAGCCGAAGCTGGATACATAGAGATGCCGGAAACAGATCCTCTCCTACAAAACATATAAATCACTTAAGCACTTCAGACAACTATTCATTTTCATCATGAATATTGACAAGTTTGGCCGTTTTGAGTTCGTGTCAGATCAGCAGAGAGTTGTGATAAAAGGCGAGCCCGGAATAGATTTTAAGCTAACTGGAGATGGAAATTTTGATATTCTAAATAATACGTAGACTAATGTCGCCACACCTGTTAGTGACACGGATGTTGTTACGAACATTTATTTGATGGAGACACTACAAAAAGAAATACTTAATTTTAGAGTGGAAGCCGAAAAAATTTTTAGAGGGTTAAAAAATCGTGTTACGTCTGCTATTTTAGCTAAACTTAACGATCTAAAAGATAAACTTCCAAGTGATATTGAAGCTTGCCGTACATGCAACATTCAATATACGGATGAATTAATAGCAAAAGTATATTTACTTTAACGAATTTACTGAACTGCAAACATATATAAATTTGAAATCACAAGAAGCATATGATGCAACTCAGAAGCATATTAAGAAACTTCAACCTTCATCCGTACTGTTAAGCAAGTTAATAATCGTATCGGTACCTACATCCAAATACGATAAGCAAGACGATGCCAGAAGCACCATCTAGTACTTCATTAGATTCTATCAACAACATTCCTACTCCTCCTTCATTAAGTGTAATAAAAAATTCCGACGGCTAACCAATAACGAATGAATCTCAAATAATTCGTGATTAATCATGTATAAGCAGCAGATTGTGAAAGAGTTGCATAAACCTGTTGGGAAAAATTTCCATCGTCGTCGTATAATAATCAAAGGTTTTGACGATATTTGGCAGGCAGATTTGGGTGAATTCATACCTTATGCGAAGAAGAATAATTGATTTAAGTATATTTTGCTAGTGATAGATGCTTTTTCTAAGTTTTTATGGACGCGAGCATTAAAATCTAAAGATGCAAGTGAGGTAACCAAGGCAATGAAATCTATTCCTAATGAAGATGGTGGTAAGCGAAGACCTAAAAATTTACAGACAGATGCGGGTTTATAATCAAAAATTTCATTCTCTAATGAAGTTAATCAATATTAATCACTATTTAACGTACAGTACAATTAAGGCCGCCATTGTAGAGCGGACAACAATAAAACGTGCGTTGTATATAAAATTTCACATAAATGGAAATTTTAAATGGATAGATATTTTGGTTGATGTGACTGCTGAATATAATAACCAAAAGCATAGAACAATAGGGTGCGAACCTACAAGTGTAACATCACAAACCAATCTAGATAATGTTAGTAGTGTAAGATGGGGCATTCTGGAACAGCTCCCCCCACCACTCGAGCTCCCCCCACCACTTTTATCCCCACTCGACCCCCCACACTCGAGCTCCCCCCACCACTGTTTCCCAAATCCAAGATGGCGCCAACTGAAATACACGGTGAACATCGCTCCTCCAGGTGTAATTTTAACAATGTGAC
>JAHWXV010827356.1:0-12033 GCA_024586415.1 Phrixothrix hirtus
TATATATATATATATATATATATATATATATATATATATATATATATGTATATATATATATATACATACATATACATATACATTATTATGCTCGTAGTTATATTTGTACAGCATAAAAGCACTTTTATACATTTTAATAAGCTAAGAATAGAAATCATGATTGCACTCGTAAGTTTTAGGCTTTACTTTCGTTGTAAATACAGATTTCAATTTTTTTAGTATTTGGTAATTAGAATTCAGTTACAAGACATACTGTCAAAGATACAAATACAGTTTTCAATGTTGTAGTCTTTCCTGCAAGCATTTTTGGGTATAAACGTTAAACATGACTACTTCAGGAGAAAACCTCAGTTGTCATCAAATATTACATTACTTTGAACATCTTCTGCATTATTGATGAAATATTAATCTCTATATTTATGAATTACTTTTACAGTTCTTTGTGTAAATGAACGAAGTCCAATATGCTAGCTATACTTAGTTCTAATATATGGGAGAAACGTTGATTATAATTTTTTTCTAAAACTTATGGCTCTTAGAATATTTAGGGTTATAGCCTTCGGTCGAATTCGGCATTTGGAGGTATGTGACTAGATCACCTTAACAATAGAACAATTCATTTAAACAAAGTATTAAATTATGTTGAAAACTGTTTTTAAATGGTTTACATGCCGTTTAACACACATTGGTAGAAACAACACAATCAAATAATTTTGTGCACAATTCCATAAAACGTTTTGCATAGGGTGCGCTAATATATTCTGACGGCTTTGGTACAACAGTATTACTTGACAGAAATAGCTCAAAGTAAAACAACTATTTTCAACTATATATGTCATTAACTAATATCCAACGAAAATCCAAAATTTACATTATCCTTACAAACCAAGGTAAAACTTATTTATTGCTCCTCTAAATGGCCACATTATGTAATACTGTGAGTTCTTACTTTACCTTTGTAAAAACCTAAGTATGCGAAGTTTGTTGATATAAACGCAGGATTAAAAAATCTTATAACCATAAGCCCAGAGCAGTAGGTTTAGGTGATTTGGTCAATTAATTGCAAACAAATTACGACGTAGATCAATGACTATAAGTCTATACGCGACGTCGCAAGACTCGGGTATTCTGGCTGGCTGGTTTATGCCGGAGAGGGGTCAGGGTTAGCACAACGCAGGTTAGCTTCCAATAAAAAATAAGAATAAGAATAGGCGCCAGTCGTTCGCAGAATCGCTGAGGCAGCACACACCTGAACGACAAGGCATATTGTGTACTTATTCTACCCTAAAGTTCTTCAAACTGTACCATTGATGCAGCAGCCGGAAGTTCTACTTAGCTGGAAGAGGGTTAGGTAAAGCTGTTCGTCTAAAATAACTCAACACAGATAAATAAAAGCAGCATTTATTTCACCAAACTGGCGAAATCAACAAAGAAAGGTATTGTAATTCAACAAAAGGGTGTTAAGTACTCTTAACATAACAAAGTGAAATTTATATCCTCGTAGGGACGTATACATCAAGCAAAACTTACTGAATTTTGCCTTTTAAGGATTAAGGCTAACATAATATATAGCAACTAAACGTTCGCACCTTGTATATCAAACGATAACAAATGACTCTAACTACGTCTTACTTGGACACGAGTATATGAAAAGTATCAAATTAAATTAAATGAGAAGTAAAGCGTTACTAAGTCATAATAAACTATTAGCGGAAGTAATAAAACAAATTTACCTAAAAACAATTAGACTGATGGTCCATTTGCGACGGCTTCCTTCTCGAGAATTAGCCCAGAATATGCATAAATATCCGCTTAAATAACTGGATTTTAAATTAATTAAAAGTAATATGCAATAACTTTATAATAGTGGAAGATTGCAAAGTGAAGTTTTGTAGCGCTTTTAAAATAAATAGCAAAAGCAAAACCAATGAATATTAAGCTAGATGGCGTTACTTTACAGTGAATAATACAACTTTAATATATTGAAATTAATGTGTTTAAATAAATATTACGTATGTTATAAGTTAAAAATTAAAACAAAGAGAACATAGTAGCACTTCAAGAGTAGCGAGGATAATTTGATGAAACTCAACGGAGATGTTAACCAAATACATTGCAGATTATTTATAGTAAGTAATTATTAATTTGAACAAACGAAATAACTGTGCGCTGCAGATTGAGCGACGTAAAGCGAATAAATAAATAAACAAAAGTGTACAACCTTATTTAGAGGCTAGTAGTAACCAGAAATCAGCAGGCAGCATCCTTAAAGTTGCGACATCTTGATAGAAAAACGCATGGCAGAATGAAGCCCACAGCAGTAAACGGTAAACGGAGATTAGCAAAAAGAAAGAACGAGTTGTGCCTTGAACATATGCACATAGCTGATAATATAGAAAAAGTGTCGATAAACTTAACATATGTGAAATGTTTGTCGCATTTAACAAAGGAATTTTGATTTAATACGAATGTAATAATAAGATTTTAAAATACAGAATATTCTAAAGCAGACTAATTAATAATTAATAAAGAAACAAATTCGGATTACCAGTAGCGTGAACGATTTGACTATTTATACCAGCAATATCCATAATTGCATAAAAGACAACCACAGGCCACCTTCGTATACCACGTGCACAATTATGGTTGGCCATTAGCTTATCCACCATATCAACACTACCTTTTGTTGCATTACAATCAGTTATTATTACTGGTTTCAAAAGATCGCCTGTATCTGGATCTAAATCTTCATTGTGATGCGTTGTAGACAAAAGTAAGACAGTGCTTTTTGCTTTAGGAGAATATGATACAAGCGTACATTTATAGTGAAATCCAAATATACTGGACTTGGTGGTCTGGTCGCAAGAATAGTAAACTCCAAGGGTAGTTCTCGCTTATTTATGTGAACAGTGCTTATAGCTGTCAATTTGTTCTCATAAAGATGTCTAAATAGTGGCACGCTAGTACACCAATTGTCCATTATAAGATTCCTATTGGTCCCTTGAATTCCCTGTGAGAGTCTCATGACAACGTCCTCGGCGCTATTTGATGGTTTATAAGGACCTTCTGGCTGAAGACCGACGTACACTACCACATTACTAGAATAGTACATTTAAGCGTCACGCATGACTAGAGCTTTTATGCCGTATTTGTATGGCTTTGACGGAATATATTCCTGGAAGGGACATTTTCCGCGGAATCCCAAAAGCATTTCATCCCTTGAGACAACGTTCAACAAACAGATTAAAAATATGTCAGATAGCAGCAAGTTTATCTTCTTTTAATCGATCTTAACGGGAAGCCTTTCCGTTAAAGCGTAAACTCGCATTAAGAATCTGAATCTTCTAAGAGACATTACTAACCGAAATATTTCTACTCCAGATCAGTCGGATTTCCATAAATCTTCTAAATCGAGATGACTTGCTTTGTACTTCCCAGCCAAATATAATAAACCCAGAAGTGCATGAATTTCATCTAAATCTATGAAATTTGCATCTCTATCTGGTGCAAAATTTGTTTGAATAATCTCAATCATTTTATCTGTATTTAAAACAACGCACTAATAATTTCTTTGGAAAAAAATATTTCCAAATTTATAGTGGAGTTTTTAAGTTCTTCGTGTATAAACTTGGTCCTGGTAAAACCTTTATAATATTTTCAGACCTAGTCTTGGTATTTTTCACTCCGACTGAGAGTTAAAATATTCTTCATCAGCCTTGTTGCTAATCTGCTTAGCAGAACAATCACCTAACTTATGATTGGAATCCTCACCTTCGTTAGAATCATGGTCCGGCTGTTCATTATCTGTGGCGACTGTTTCCAAAAAATATTGAAGCCGCTGTTGTTCTGTATCATAAAAATTAAAAAATTGATTCATCTACAAAAATTATAAAATAAAGACATGGGACTACTACAATAATCAGCTTAAAAATTTACCTTGTTTCGGAAACGTGCACTTATAGTCGCGTAGGTACCTAAGACTGGTATCAATAGTTAGCCGGACAATTTCACACTAAGTGACGGTAGCGCGTGTCCCGGTGAAAAGCGATAGAAGCGGGGGTATTTATAAAGCGGCGTGATTGAGCAATCATATTTGTGGTTTTTATGGATATTTATAATTATCGTTGGTCTGTAAGACCGTACGCGACTACTGTAGGGCTAAAGATAATTAATTCACGTAGGAGATCCTGTTGTAGCTATTTCGGTGTTACCTAAAATATCTTAACTCCAAAAATAAGAAATCAAGTGCATTAGAGTTATTATGCAATAAAGGATTACGCTAATTAAATATTCATGTTCAGTTACAGAAACCTAAACGTTTACAAACAGTGAAACCACGAACGTATTTAAATTTTGCCGCTTGTGATAAATTTTAAATATAAAAAAATGAATGTGAAGCATTCGTTTTGATAGACTAAAGGGCTAGGTAAGACAGGAAAATTTTGAATGTAAAAACTAATACGAGTAATTTTACATAAATATTGCTTTTCTAATTTCAATAAAATAATTTACGATAGGTTTAAAAATAAAAATATAAAAAATAATTAGTAAATCATTGACAGCTGACTTAAATGTATAATTGTATAACCTAACAAATAATAATGAAATGACAAATATTTGTAACACATACTTTTATGAAGCAGCAACGTTAATAATTTTCATCATTTCAACAATTTTGATGCTACACAATTAAAAAAACTCACTTCATAATATAGTAAATTAAATCAAACATTAGATGTAAAGTTGGGGACGTTACAAGGGCCAGAATTACACGAAATGTTTAAAAATAAATATTAAAAATAGATCGCGAAGAAGTTCAAAGTATATTTGATTTATCATAAATGTAATAACTAAAATTTATTCAGGACGCCTTGCCTGAAGTATTATAAATTTATATCATTCAAAGGATTAACTTCCTTTGAGGGGCTTAAGAATTTCATTCGTTGCAATTGCTTTAGCTATAGTTCAAATGTATTAACATATTGTACCTAAGTTGGAATTAAGACTAATTTTATAGAAGAATTCAAAACATTCCATAGAACTTGGATAAATATTATAATCATGAATGACTCATTACCGCAACAAAGTAAATTCGAGGCCACAGCAACGAAATTTATCACTTCAGCATTATGGCTAATTTTATTAATGATTTTACCTGTATGTTTTAGAATATCTCCGTTCCATAAGAATCTTGTCTTGTTAGGTAGCTGTTTTAATTAAATAGAAATATAAACGTTTATTATTACGGTACTGTAAAATAAATACTTAATTTGAATATAAATAGACTTAAACGATTAACTAGTTTCGTTACATTGGTGTGGGATGTTACATTTTTATTACTGAAAGTGTGAACTCACGTACTATTAATATTTAAAAGCTGGTGTTTATTGCTTTCTATATGCTATTAAGAAGAAACGCCGAAAGAAAATATGTAGTCGCTGATGGAAATGCTATAACGGTCCATTTTCGATTCCGTGTCATTTTGTATCTAACAATATAATTATATTGTATCTAGTTTATTTTAAGATCTTTCTGTACCTTACTTTGTGGAATTAATAATTATAGCTATATATAATTTAGCCTTTCATGTGTTACGCCCATGGCGAATGCTCCTGGATAGTTTTGAAACGAACTTTCTTATCAAATTAAAATTTTCTTTGGTTCATTATTATCTAATTTCAAATAGCTAAAGAACGTTTTACGTCCGTAGGTTAATTAGTTAGTTATGCCAACTGTATTTGACGTCCTTCTTAGCAACTTGTTTCAGTTAACACGCATTCTGTGTTTTGCGATCTCTCAATTTATCTTCCAAAGTCGAATAAACGACCTCACCTTGAATTAAGTACTGGCATGTGCTACATACACTACTGGCAAGCTACGAGGGTGGTCTGAAAACGAAGGTAAGTAGTACAAAAGAAGGTACTTTATTCGAGTTCTTTACATTTATTTTTCGACATAGTCGAACACCACGGGCATCCCAAGATACGGTGGCAATAACATTGTTAGCTGATGGAATCACTTTTGTTTTCTTCGGTGCACTGCAACCGGCTTCTGCCCATTGTCTGGATTAAATTTTTGTTTTGGTGGTATAGTGGTGTATCCATGTTTCATCCAAAGTAATAAATGGATGCAAAAATTCGACGGGATTATGCTTAAAAAAGGCCAAACAGTATTTAGAAGTTGTTATACGCATTCGTTTCTGGTCCACAGTTAGCAGACGCGGCACCCATCATGCTGACAGCTTTCTTATACCCAAACGTTCATGTAAGATATGACCAATACATTCTTATTTATACTTATAGTGTCTGCTATCGCATACACATTTAATCGACGATCATTTCAAACAAGATCATGAACTTTGATGATCATTTTGTCAGTGGTAGCCTCTTTCGGACGTCCTGATCTTGTTTCATCTTCGGTACTCCTACGGCCACGTTTAAATTTATTCACCCAGAAACAAACTGTATTAAATCGTGGCGCAGATTAGCCGTGAACATTATCTAACTCTTTTTTAATTTCTTTCGGTTTTTTCCCGGCGATATGGAAGTGCTTAATTATAGCACGAAATTCGCTTTTTCCATATTCATAAAACAACATAACACATTTACTTTAAACAACTGTAAGAGACCAAGGACCCACCGTATTTGGCTGAAACTTTGATAGCTGTCTTATAACGTATGATATATTTCGTAAATTGCGCCATCCCTATGTTAGTTACCTCACTAATCAGACCGCCCTCGTATAATCCTTCACTCTACCTGTTTTAGTAGAAAGATCCACCTCTTGGGTATGGGGTAAGTTCCTATTGCATTTCTTAAAATCGTCAACTAGAATTAGTTGTACTTAATTTATAATGTTTTCTTCCTCTCCTCCTCCTTCTGTCTGGAATATTGGTCATTCGCAATCTGTGACGGCATATTAAGCTCTCGTGCCTTTTATAATTAGAGGCCCAAAGGAATCAAAGAATAGCTACAGTGTTTGGACTTTCTAGTGCCATGAAGTGTGAGTTGCTACCGAAAAATGTGAACTTCCTATTGTTTTGTTTGGCTTTAAAGATCAATTTTGATCTATTGGTTGAAGTCGGCTCTGTCGCGCCTGGTCCTCATATTCTGCTGGCATGTTTTCTTTTGGAAAACCTGGTGCTACCTACGTCGCTGACTTTGGTCTGGGGTATATTTTATTGTACTTACATATCCTTTTACTATTGATATTTACTGATTTCAATTATCAATGATAACTTTACTATTGCGATAAAATTGTTGTACCTTTGCACACCTCAATAAGGATGACATTCAAAATAATACAAGCGTACTGTTATAACTTCGAAACTAGATTAAAGTCATATTATTAGGACGATACTAGTCTCTGGTAATTATTTAGTTACTTAAAGTTTTGTGTTTTATATAAAATCTGTATGCACTAGCTAAAAACCTGAAATGGTTTTTAAAATTTACTAACTTCAAACTCCACACTTTTAGTTTAGGCGGTATACTTAAGAAACCATTTAGGTTAACGCCACTCTAAGTTAAAACTTTGTTAGGACAAATTTTATACCTTAAGAATAGCTTCGAATATTGTGCAGCATTTTTCTAACCCTCTCATGCATTATTTATTTAATTAATGAATTCAATAATTGTTAGTTTTAAAATTTTGCAAAGAATTAAATTTTAATCTTCGAATAAAAAGTCTTTTCTTCTCGTCGTAAGACACGTGTTGACTGTTATCAGACCATATATGCTTGGAAACAATACACGCTTTTACCAATGTAAACTTTATGAATAGGAATTTTGAACTTTATATTGAATAAAATTACGCTATAGAATGTTTAACTAATGATTCTGTATTTCATTAAAGAACAATGTTATTACCTGAGAAGTTGAGGAATAAAATTGTTATTAATGTTCTATAGCATATTTACGGTTCTTCTTTACTTGTATCATGTTATTTTTCAGAATTAATAACTAAATCCCTATACGAGGTGCATTAACAAAGTTATACGAATCTACTGATCCTATTATTAATTGTTTTGAATGCTAGTATTGTAACAGTAACCTAAGTTACCGCGAATACTTTTACGTATTATACGGAGTGTTCACGGTTATGTTTCGCCTTTAATATACATCATGCATCACGATAGTGTCTATCTCTTTACAGGTTCGATCGATAGTTGCACTCGATAATTTAAAGCCGTGGCGCCCATTACTATAATCTTTGTTTTCTCTATCTTCTTCGATACTTCTTTTTCTAGTAGCGGAATTAAATACTTTCGGCAACCAGGAAGATTCAACGCAGCCCACTACCCTCCCTGTGAGCAAGCTATTTTTAGTCAGACAACCAATTCTTTCACCACCTAGGATAATCTTCGTTTCTATTCATTTGTTCTTTTCTTTTAGATAGGACGAAGGTATCTTATGTGAAAATATTGCAAAAGATGCAGGGTAAAATGCATTTCAATCAAGAAGAAAAGAAATTTAATCAAACTAAGTTATAAGAAAAAAATGAATTCTAATCAGAAGGAAATGTTATCCATTAATACCAAACAAAAGAAACTGCAAGAAGAAACTGTAAACTAATTAAAAGAGGAAATGGTAACGATCAATGCAAATCAAAATAAACTACAAGATAAAACTGTCAGGTAAAATACATTAAAAGAAGAAATTACAAACAAACTAAAAGAGGAAACGGCATCCATGAATCTAAACCGTAACAAATTACAAGAGGAAATAGATTCCAATCAAAATTAATTGCAAAAAGGAATTATAAGTATATTAAAAAAAGAAATACTATCCATTAACTGCAAGTTATAATGATGTCATAACTAAAATTAAGGAGATAGGAGGAAATATATAAACCGCGCGATTTTCCGTTTTTTTTGGATTAGTTCGAAAACCGCTAAAGGTGGATCCAATATGAAGGCACTATCAAATTTTCCATAAAATCCTCTAAAACATTGCCTATTTAACCAGCTATTTGTCTCTAATATTAACCGATATAGCAATACATGTATCCTCAATTTGGGACACGGTGTATATAAATTCAAGGTCGTAGCAATGATTCATGAAATTGGAATTTATCACATCAGTATTATGACTAATTTTATTTTTGTTGTTAGTAGCTTCTTCTAAAATATCTCCTATCCAAAAAATAGCAGTTTAAATTCCTTTAGTTGTTAGTTTTGCTAAGAATGCTATCTTGTTAGTTGGTGTTTCAAATAAATAAAAATATAAATGCTTATTATTATAATTTAGTGAATATAAATAAAGACTTACACAATTAACTAGTTGCGTTACAATATGCATACTTCCAATATAGAAATAGCTTGAATAAGTCCCAGATGTAATAGATTCGCACGATAAGATTAATAGTATCAAAATCCCTGTCGGCTGGTTAATTATTTATTAATCCAGCCAACTCTCAAAACAAAAACCTTTGAATACCCATTCAGATGACGTCGAAAGCTTTCATGTAAATATTATTTGAGGATCTCACTATATGTTTCTGAATATGGCAACACTGCAAATAAATATTTACAAATTTGAGGTTAGTTTAATGTGTCAATTGTTTGCGAATAAGATGCACCTTATTTGAGGTCAATATCTCGTTTCAGTAAGCTGTGACAATTTTTTGAAAAGTTAAAGTTCGGCTTAAAATGGAAGTGACGCGAAAACGTTTCCGTGCCATTATTTTGTATGATTTTCGTTCGAGTTTAACTTTTAATAAACCATTCGCTCGTTTACAAAATGCACTTCCGGGAGAAGCTCCAAGTCAGAAGATCGTGTTTAATTGGTATAAAGATTTCCAACCGGGGAAATCATCGCTTGTGGATGAAAATCGTGAAAGTCGTCCGATTACCGCAACGACTTCAAATCACATTGATTCTGTTCGTCGCATGATTGAAGAAAATCGCCGGTTGGCCTATAATAAAATTTGTGCATCCCTTGGCATTGGAATGGCTGCAATTCAAACAATTCTTCTCACACATTTAAATGTGAAAAAAGTTAGTTGTCGCTGGATACTACATCGTTTAACAGAGGACCAAAAAAAAAGCGAGGGTCGACGGGTGACTAAAAAACCTGGAACGCTATCATGAAGGTACGTCTAAGGCAGTTTACAATATCATTACAGGCGACGAAACCTGGATCTACTGCTATGATCCATTAACTAAGTAGCAATCTTCCCAATAGATGTTTCAAAATCAAATGCGACCCACAAAAGTGAAACAATCACGAAGTTGCGCTAAACAAATGATTGCTTCTTTTTTCAGTTGCACTGATTACATTTGTTCCGTTACTCACCAGAATAACAAAACTATTATTGCAGATTGATATACTACTATTTGATTGCCGACTATGCCCTCAAAAGTGCAGAAAAACAAATTGTTCTGCATCATGTCAATGCTT
Organism: Phrixothrix hirtus; assembly: GCA_024586415.1. Lineage (NCBI taxonomy): Eukaryota > Metazoa > Arthropoda > Insecta > Coleoptera > Phengodidae > Phrixothrix > Phrixothrix hirtus. The sequence continues at coordinate 10,401 of JAHWXV010827356.1, forward strand.
CGACATATGCTGCAAAATTGACAACGGAGCTTCTTCGATCTGGTGGTGTTAAGGCAAGTAAGGACTTATTTCCATTTCTATATATTTATTTACATGAATTATCATTAATATTATTCAGCTAACCAAATTGTGTTACATTTTGATATTCACTGGTTTTCACGTCTACTCGTTTTTAAAATGCAACGTAACATTGGCATTGAAAAGGCCAAAGCTCTTCGCTTGCAATTCATTCTTGTTTCGTATATTGTTGCCAATGCATCGTATGCATTGCACGTGTATAAAATGTTTACTTACTTAAATGTGATAAATGTATTTGTTACAACTATTAGTTCATAACTTCATTCAACTTACTTGTATTATTATATACCGGTTGTTCGAAAATAATAAAGCTGTACATGTTAATTGACATTACACATGAAGTTTTTGTTCCAACGATACAAAACAAAGTTAATCTTTGTTTTAGAATTAATCAGCATCAAAGATCGGTTTTCTATTCCGAATGCATTAACATTTTGGTCCTATCGAGTTCGAATTTACTAGGTGAAATTGGAAAACGCAGTCACTGAAAAGGCAAGATTGTAGAATTCCGAAGAAATCTTTACGCAGCTGTACAAATTCTGATGACATTTTATATTCAAGCGTGTGCAACCTTGAACAAGTAACGGTCATAAGGGGTGAGTCGATTTCCTTGTACCTAACATAATCTGCCTTTATTTGAGCCTCTATTTTGAGCAACCAAATAAAAGTCGGAGCATTTTTATGTAATATACAATTATTGCCGTTTATACGAATTCATTTAAATAATTTCGGATTAAGTAAATTGCATCTCAACTACACTCAAATTGTTGAAAACAAGCCTTGTCTATAAATATTTGCAATCAAATAAATTTAGTATTCGACTTAATTATTTAATTAGTTATATCCAAAATACCTGTATTTTTATAAAATGGATAGATTAGTAAGAACTCGTGGTGTCATAAAGGGAAAGATTACGCGGTTGCAAACATTTCTAAATAATTTGAAACTGAATACAGTCAGATTAAAACTTTAGCATCACATAAAATTCAGGAATTACAAGAAAGGCTTAACATAGTTAGTGCTTTGTTAAATGAACACAAATCAGTTCACGCTGAGATCATTCAGATAGCTGGTAATCTCAACGCGGAAGAAGTACATCAAATAGAATTTGAAAATCTATATTTTTCTGCATTGGCGTGCCCGAAAGATTTAATTTCAAAATTATTACCTGAACCTAAATGTGAAACGGGATGAATTTCATCAAAAACTAGCACGCATTCTTCGCATTCTAGCGAACGGTTACGTCGGCAACCGCTTTATAATCTACCAAAAATAAATATAATCAAATTTTCGGGAAACTTAGAAAATTCGTTAGAATTCAAACAAATCTTCAAAAATCTAATTCACGATAATTCAGATCTCAGTAACATCCAACGGCAACATTATTTAAAAGGTAGTTTGTCTGGTGCTGCATCGGAAGTCATCAAATCTTTAGAATTTACTTCTGATAATTATCAAATTGCATGGGATTCTCTAATTGCCAGATACGATCAGCCACGACTACTCTTGCGTAACCATTTAAAGGCTATCTTGGAATTAGAACCTTTACACAAGG
>JAHWXV010827424.1:0-10613 GCA_024586415.1 Phrixothrix hirtus
ATATATATATATATATATATATATATATATATATATATATATATATACCTTCTATGGGCTGCAAATTTTACTTAATAGTAAGCAATTATGGCAACGAAGGTGCATTTTTTCCTTCAACTACTTTCTTCATCAAAAAAATCAAAATTTGCCAATCCAAACATTTTACATTACGTTTTATTTAATAAAAATGTTTGTAATTTACGTTTATCGCTAAACTTTGTTTTCATTTTAATTAATAAGTTAAGACAGTGTAAATGTATATATCATTAAACTAACTATATGTTGATAGTTATGAAACCATCCTATTTCAACGTTGCAAACTTATTATATTTTAAAGAAACGTGTGTTTTAAAGATCTTTGTCTGAACTTCGTTTCTGCAAACGAATTCTTACCGCAGTCAAACAATGGTTTCAAATGACGTTTTCAAACGGTATTCTAGACTACATCTAAACCTTGTGTTAGCAATCGACCCTATATGTCACAAACCTTTATGTACTGGAAGTAATGAAAAAGTCAATTAAAGTTTTAAACGTTTCAGCTTGATTTGTTCATGATTTTAGCAATGTGCTGCTTAAATATGATCACATACTTGCGAGACACGCTTTACTTTATCTTTCTTATTGTCAACGTTAACTATTCCTGCTCACAATTGATCCTATCACAACTATCAGTAGAAGTTCTTTGTGGTGGTACCATTTACGTACATTAAATATTGAGGAGTTATTGTATAAAGTGGTCTAAAAACGCCTAGGCAGTACATAATTCGGTACAGGCATTATGCTCCCTGCTAAAATACATTTTTACTTTTTTTTAATATATTATGTCGGTTCAGCAAGTCCTGCTACACAAAATATTATTAACACTCATTATTTCTAACTGATTAATAACATGCAGGCTTCAGCCCTAACCTAGCTATGAATACTAATTATTTGACTATCTAGTTTACACTTAATCACTCCCACCGTGCGAATAATCTTCTGAGGATGGCATACTCTGTGGAAGCCTTTTTGTTTTGAGACATGAGGTTTTTGGTCGTTAGCCTAAGTTATAAAATATTGCACCGGAACAGTTGTGCAGTTTTTGATACACTTCTTGTTGAATTATTTTATTGTAAGCACTGACAGCTCTTCGTGAAGTTAATTGTTCCTAACGAACCATGGAGCACTACATATGATGCGTCAGACCTTGTTTTGATATTGCTGGACTTTCTCTATGTTTGTTTTGGATGTTGAACCCCATATTATGTTAACATACGTAATTATTGGCCTAAGTAAGCTTTTATATAATCGAACACTACATTGTATTTTAAGAGAAGATTTCTTATTTATGAGAAGATGCAATATGCTTAGTCTTTTATAGGCTTCGTTAAGTTTTCTGTTTATGTGAGCTGACTATGTTAATTTTGTAGCTATATTTAACTGGTGTATCTCGAGCAAGCCATGTAATTCGCTGCTTTTGAACAACTATAGTGTCATTATAAGCAACTCTTTTCAAAGTAAAAACTTTTGCCTGAGTTTTAGATGGATTTAATTTAATATTCCACTTATTACTCCATTCTTGTAACATATCCACCGCAGCCTGTATTTCTAGCGTTGCCATATGAACATCTAGGTTTTGAGTTAAGATTTAAATATCGTCTGCAAAGGTAGCTAATTCGCAACCACTAATACAAGGAATACCATGCGTAAAAGTAGTATATAGTAAGGGGCCAAGAACGGATCTTTGAGGAATACCGGTACATGCCTTACGAAGTTTTGAGTAGAAATTGTCACGCGCACAGAAAAGCTTCTATCTTCTAGAAAGTATTTAATTACAGAAACTAAATAGGTCGGTGTATTTATATTCAGTAGTTTATAAATAAGACCAGCGTGTCAAACCTTGTCAAAGGCTTGCGTGATGTCCATAAATATTCCAACAGTATATAATTTCACTTCAAACCCTCTTGTTATATATTCAATTAGTCGGTTTAATTGGTGTATAGTGGAATGGTTCGATCGAAAACCAAGCTGATGTTTGGAAAGTATGTCATTTAGTTCAATGAAAGTAGAAAGCCTCATTTTAATTACCGTCTCTAGAAGTTTACCTAAAGTTGGAAGAAGGCTGATGGGCCTATAACTTGTTGGGTCAGAGGCAGGCTTGCCTGGTTTGCGTATAGTTATTACTTCTGCTTGTTTTCAGGTTTTAGGAAAATAATTTAATCGTAAACACGCATTAAATATTGTGCAAAGGGCTACTATAACCTTTTTTGGAAAATTTTTAATGAGTTCGTTTGGCAGAAGATCATGTCCTGGCGATTCTTTGTTACGTAATTTTTTAATGAGGGGTTCATTGGGTTCATTGACAGTTACTGAGTCAAACCAGCGTATATCTTCTATAAGATTCATCTGTATATAGTTTTCTATTTCTTTGTGTTCCTGTCTGTCGTCGGATGAAGTTTTAAAAACGCTTTGGAGATGACTTTCCAGCAGTTCACTCTTTTCTTCATCGCTGCTATAAATTATGTTGTTATGTTTTAACGGGGTAACGTCTGTTGCTGAGAAGTTAAGCGTTTTGTAGTGCACCACATACTAAAGTCGTTTGGGGCAAGTTCGCTAATGTATTTTTGATAGCATTGAAACTGGTAGTTATCTAATTCGTATTTGACGCGCCGTGTTAAATTATTTAATTGTCTTTTATATAAAGTATTCCTTGTTCTTTGCCACATTCTTCGAGCATGGTGTTTTTGATCTAGTAGCTGTATGATATGCTGTGGTGGAGTTTTAATCACGTGGGGCTTTCTTATTTTTCTCTAGTAGCTGATAGTACCGACTGAGTAGTTGCATTTTTAAGTTTCTCAATTTCATTGTCAACATCCGATTGTGTTTTTATATTATACGGACAACAGTATGTTTCTTATAATTTAGCATGAAACTCTTCCCAATTAATCTTTCTCTTAACAAGTCTTGGCAGAGGTTGTACTTTTAGTAGGGTGCTTTGAAGGATCCAACTCCGGTAAAACTATTTGATTTATTGACTTTAGAAAGTTCTTAATTAGAATGGTGTCTAAAATATTTGGATTAGCATTTTCTCTGTAGGGATAGTAATTGCGTTGACTTGGTGGTATAACTTCTATAGAGTTATCATTAGTTGAACTAAACAGTCGTATCCCGTTTGGATTGTTAATATAATAATTCCATGTTGTATGTTTACAGTTAAGATCTCCCAATAGCATGGTTGCTTGTTGTGGTGTAAATAAGGTCTGAATATCTTTGAGGTTTAATTTAATGCTTGGTTGTTTGTACGTTGATATTACTGTGATAAATCGTGAGTTATGATCTTTGATTTTTATAGCTATCGCTCCTATAGAAGTAACATTTCTTACTTCCAGATATGAATGATAGATATTCTTTTTAGTTATTATAGCTACGCTACCAGATGCCTTGGGTGTAGGGCGGTCTTTTCTGTATATGCTGTAGCCAGTTATTTTAAATTTTTCATCTTGTACTAAATGAGCTTCACTTGCACAAGCAATATCTATTGAATGCGTTTCAAGGAATATTGCAAAAACCGATCTCTGTCTTTTTATGCCATTTGCGTTTCAATTAAGGATTTTTAAATTTTTGAATATGGAAGTAAAACTACTGAATGCTATGCAAAAGTGGAATAACTTTTTCAATAAGAATGCTCTTGATTTGACTGAGATATGGGGTGATTATCTAATGATAGTGTTAAAGATTGGATTATTCGGTGATTGTTCTGTATCATTTGATATAGTTTTGTGTTGTTTAGGCTGGTGAATTCCTGCAGTAATTGTGCAGTGTATGGGATGTGTTTACTTACATACCGTGGATATTTTGAATTGTTTTCTGGATATTTTGTAACGACTAGTTTATTCTCCAGTTCTTTGTAATAACGGCAGCCTCTATAATTTGCAGAGTGCATTTCACCACCGTTGACGCATTTTGGTGACTCGGTGTATTTGTTGGTACATTCACCGAGGTATGACTATCCGTACATTTTACGCACCTTGGATCTAACCGGCAATAGTTTTTAGTATGCCCGTATCTATGGCATCTATAGCACTGAGGTATTATGAGTTAATTTCATCGTGGTTCTACCGTAACGATAGCGTGAAAAAGGCTATCAAGGTTGTATATTTTCTTATCATGTTCATTGTTTGCAAGATTAACTGTTAATACCGGTATAGGATTTTTGTTTTTGTTTAGGAATCTGCTGATTTTTATTATGGGTATCTCAAGATTTGTTTGCTTCAGTTCTTCAATCAATTCCATTTCACTCAGTGATATCGGAACATTTTTAATTACTAATGAGTGAGGTTTATCTCGCGGTTTTCGGAACGAATGAAATTTTAATTTGGAATCTTCATAAAATTTTGTCAAAGGTCGATAATCGTTTACAGAAATTAAGTTTATTCGTATATGTTTTGAAGTGTATGTGGTACTAAATTCCTCTTTAGTTATTTTTTTGATATCGTCAATTATTTGTCCGTGATTGTTCGCTTCGTGTAAGAATATTGTAGGGATTTTTATTTTTGGAATTTGCTTCTCAGGTGTTGCCTGGACCAGGTAGAGGACCTGTGGATTAAGATGACTTTCAAGATGTACTGGTAGGTAACATTTATTTTTACTAAGGATATTATTTGGAGACCATTTATATTTCTTCTGAGTATCGCTAATTCCGGGTGATAACACGTCTGAATCCCGTTTCTTATTAGTGTTGTTATTGTTGGATAACTGGATTGCATCTACATGCATATTGTAGGAAATATTAGTTTGCGCAGAACTTGTGAAATATCTCCGTAACCAATTACATTAACATCAGGTAAGATGTGTTGAGTTGTATTACTGTTTTTAACATTGATACGGCCTTTAACTAAATTTTGCTTTCTAGATTTTGTTTACATGACATTATGAGTACTCGAGAACACTAACCGTATCGTTACCTGCGGTCCGAGCCCGTAGACACTTTTATACGATAGTAATGCTTTTGTGGACAAAAATATTTAAACAACTCACCTAAGAAGTTTTTGGAATAATAATTACACAATTGATTTATATTAATAAATGCACACGAGTACACTAGGAGCGTCTGCTCTATACAAGAGCAGCATTCAAAGTCCACATTTTTACTAAACTGAGCTTGATAAACGACTCAAGTTACGACGGATAATTTTATAGGGGAAGTTTGTATTGCAAATATTAACTAAGAATGTTTGTTTATAAGGTATGTTAGTAAGATATAGTACTAAATGTAGGATTTTCATCATGAATGTAAAATAAGTTGAAGTATATATACTCAGTGACATAGAAATTGCAACACAAAGAAGCGGTTGAAATTTCGGCATGAAATTTGGTAGGAATATTCACGTATATATTATAGTAATAAATGATCAAAATTTGGGAGGAAAATCTTTATTAGTTAAACAAAATTTTATAATAATTGTAAATAATGTGGCCTCTGTGATTTACATATTCACTTACACGCCGAGGTATTGATTGAATAAGTTGATTTATCTCGTCTTGGGGTATTGTCTCTCATGCAGGTGGCATCTCAAGCCTTAAAGCCTCCAAAGTCAAAGGAGGCGGCTGCAAATTTCGCAACCTTCTACCCATTATGTCCCATACATGTTCAGTGAGAGAAATATGTGCAGATCTTGGAGGCCAGGGTAAAAGATGAATCTGGGCCTGATCAAAGGGGTTCAAGGAAAACCTTGCTAGATGGGGATGTGCCTAATCTTGTGTGCCTAATGGATCTTCGAGCTCTTGTAGGTATTGCAGGAGATGTGTCCCAACCACCTTCGCAATATACCGTTGTGATGTCATATTGCCTCGAATGAACAATAAGGGAGACCTATTGCCATAAGTAACAGCATCCCAAGCCATAGCACCCACAGTGTGATGTACGTACCTCTCAACTGAAAATCGAAGATTCCGTCGTTTACCCAGTCTTCTTCTGACCCTCATACGACCATCGTGCATTCCCAAATAAAACCTAGATTCGTCACTAAAGACAACACGATGTCATTCAAGAATCCAATGAGATTGTTCATTGCACCATTGTAACCGTTGCTGACAATGTTCTTCAGTCAAAGGAAGCACAAGTTGCGGACGATGTGATGTTAACCCAAAACATCAGATGCGGAAATAAACTCTTCTACGGAGTACAAGGCGACCTTCTTCACTAAACCATTGGTCACCAACTGCCCGAGTAGAGGAGAATTGTTCTCTAAATTCCAGTTGTCTTAGTCGACGATCTTGACACCAATTTGTTCCTCTCGAAGCCCCAGTTCCTCTTTTATGGTGTTCCTCGCCATCCTCAAATTATGAACGACACAATCGCATTACAGTATACCGATTTTGATTTACACGGTTAGCAATTTCACCAAATGAAGAATCGTCTACGCGCAAACCAATAATTCAACCGCTGACAAATTCGCTTAATTGACGATAATATCCTCGTTGTCGTATTCTAGGCACAATCAAACAAAAAACACGTTAACAAAAGAATAACAATCAAAATAATGTTAATTAACAATGAAAAAGAACAAAAAATAGCACGAAAAGTACAGACCGAAAAAGTTAGCAAAAAATTATAACAACTGTCCAATGTGACGTTATTACTTGATTACAAAACTTAATTAATTATTACTTAATGTCAGCCTAACAGATCTACCAACTTTTATTAAGAAATTCCTACTCCTTCCTGGTGTTGCAATTTTTATGTCACTAAGTATATTTTGAAACATTTAAAATAATAGCATTTCTAAATGCTATAATAACACATAAATAACAAAAATTGAATTATTTGCAAAGGTACTGATAGTGAAGAAAATAAACTTTTATAACGGGATATAAGCAATGATTAATACAATTATTTAAGTAAAAATGTGTAAAATGACCGCAAATAATAAGTGCTTCTACAAATATTTAGTTTTTGTTTATTTTTATAATTTCGCAAAATTTTCATAAAAAAACACACCCTCCCGTCCGTAAATTGCTTTTTGATAGGTGTCAAAGCTTCTTCACTGGTTGTATAGTGCTGTTTGCAAAGGACATGTTTAACTATCGATGCGCCCAGTCTAGTGTGGTGAAATCATTTTCTGGATTGCTTCATAATCATTTCATTTACTTGCCTTAGAAGAACATTACCGAGTGATCCTACGTTTGTTAGACGAACGAAGTGTTGCTACCTCACTATTTTCAATCTTTTATCCCAAGAACGTACAGTACTCATATGAATAGAGTCACTATAAGGGGTAAACATTCTATTATGAATTTGCACTGGAGTAACATCTTCCGCTTGTGAAAAATTCGATAATAGCTCGATGATTAAATCCCGACTGCGACTGCCCTACAGTATTTTCAATTTCTCTTAGCATAACAACATAAACATTCACTATAGTCAATTTCCTCCAGTTCAAGGGTAATGGAAAAATATACGCAATAGCTATACCATAACACGTAAACATTGCCATGTACTGACTACTTCTGACAGCAAAGATACTGCGTTTCGTTTTATCTATCTAGTTTTGTTCTGTGTCGGGTCTGCTATCATTTTAAAGTAATTTGATTTTATGCGGTTTCTTTAATATTGAAGTAATGTGAAGATAAATTAAATTGAACATTCTTAATCCTTATCACACTACTTTGATACGCTTTCAATGGTTCTGTTTGAAAATGCATAATTAACAGTTAATTCACATATTCAGATATAACATCCACTGTAGTCGTAAGTAAGTAACTCAAATGTATTTATAGATGAGATAAAGTACAAAACGCATGGTTAGGATAGCTTCATAGTTGGGAATTCAGGAGTTACATAACAGTTCCCCTCTAAATTAAAGATATTGTAACGAAACTGGTTAATTGTTTTGAAATCTTTATTTATATTCACTAATATTAGGATTATTTATATACTTACTTATCTAAATATTTATTTGACAATACGCTAACAACAAACGTTTATATTTCTATTTATGTATTACCATAGCTAACAGACTAAGATTATACTTAAAACTAAAACAAAGGGAATTTAATCTGTTGTTTATATAGAAAGGATAAATTCCAGAATATTAAGGAAGAAATTTAGAATAAAATTAGTCATAATAATAATGACTTTCGATTTAATTGACAGATATCGGTTACGATAATGAGCCATTTGTGAATACATAATCTATCTTAGTTGTAAGGCACCTTCTGGTTTGTTCCAGAATACTTCGTTGAGCTTTTATTGTTTCTAATTTTGTTACTATATATGCTGCAATTGCGGTAGATACAAAGCGAATTCAATAGTCATTATTTGTAAATTAAAACTGCCCACTTGCTTCGTTGAATTATTAAAATGTAATTTGCCACATACAATACGTTTATCTTAGCGCCATTTAACTGTAAAATTCAAAACTACACATAATTGACGATAATTGTTACAATAACATTAGTAATTGAAATGCTGCAATGAAACCCTACCGTTATGTAACAGATGAAAAAACCGGTCTGTATTTTATTAAGGAAGCCTTAAAGTACAAGAGAATAAATGTTTCAATGGGAAACATAGGTGAATTTATTTCCTTGAACAAAAATCAATATGTTTTTTAGATGCCACTGTTGAAGTTTTTCCATGACCTTAATATTTTAACTATGTTATTTTTTTTGAATCTATAGTATTATTGCATTTGTGATTAATATTTTTCAGAGTTAAAATTGCACCAACGAAATTGTGATGTTATTACAAATTTAATTAATAATTTTATTGAACTGAAACAGTTTTAAAATTTTATAATTGATTTTCTAAAATACTGTATTGGAATAACGCCCATTAAGTAAAGGGGTTGAACAAAATTTAGTTATGGAATTCAATTAACGATTTTACCGTTAGGAAGTTATTAAGTATTCCGTATGGTATGTAAATCAAAAACTTGTGAGAAATTCCTATAGATTATTTATTAATTAGCTCTTTAGGTGTTTTTGGCTGATCAATATTGTATATCTCTCTAAAAAAAGTGTAGAGCTAAAATTGCATTAAAAATATTAATTGATAAAACTTTCAGTTGTATCTTTCACATATTTTAGATAATATAAATGGAAACTGAAGGATTTATTTATATAAAAGCTAAATTAAGCTGCATTCGATGTCGTATACTATCATATACGATTAAGAATTGTTAGTAAAGCACTGATTCCCTTTATTAGTATTGGCGCATGCGCTCTTTGGGTGGGTAAGTATCTTTCTTAATAAACTGGGGTCCCCAGCTGACTTACGGTTGTAACCTAAACACACAAACGGTTTTGATGGTTATTAGGGTTATTTGTCATTAGGAAAACTATGAAATTTACAAGTGACAGAACAGTCAAGCAGAATAACAGTAATACACATAAGTAATGCAGTGATTTGTTGGAAACAATTAATTGTCTTATAAAGCAACCAATTTACAATTTGTAAGTATTTAATACAGGTGTTGGATGCAACATTTTGTCAAAATAGCTTGTGTGTAACGATCATTAAGTTCAAAAGTTATAATTTTCCGTTCATAACCAGGCAAGATTTCTGTGCGCCTTGAGTATTATAAAAACAAAAGTTAAACTTTTACTGAAATTCTACATGAAACCAAACTAGGTAATTGCTAAAATTTAAATTAAATATTAAAACAAATGGAAAATCAAAAATTTCGTAATGAAACTAACATAAATTTCGAGTATTGCCACGGATTCTAGCTCAGTAGCCAATCGGTTGAGTAGGGAGGGGGTATGGTGTAGGTAGACACGTTGTCAAAAAAAATACTTCTCGGTCGGTCTCCTCTTAATTTGGATTAAGTCGAAGTCGGATTAGGACAAAAACAAAACAGAGTATAAAACAAATAGGGCGACAGTCGTTCACTATAAAAATCCCAAAGAACATCCGAACGATAAGATGTCCTCTTATGATAAATTTACTTACAACACGAACACAGCCTCTGGAACAGCAGACCTAACAAAAACCTAAAGTAAAGCAAACTAGGAAAAAAGGAGGTTCGGTAAAATTATAACAAGATAACTTAACAAGTAATTCGGTATTTATTCAGGTACCCAGAATATTATCCATCGGTTACAATAACACTAATTATCAACAAAATAGAAACATAAAACAAAGTAAACAACGATAGAGAATTTATGTCCTGGTTAGGAACGCATTGACAATGAAATAGGATAAGTGAAATGCTTTTTTTTTAGATCAAAGCTAACATGCAATTATTCGACGGTACCTCGTATATAGCGAGTACAGTACAACTCTAATTCAATTCTAAATAGTTTAGCATCAGCATATAAATTAAATAGACTAGAACTATCTATTAAATCACATTAAAAGATAAGATATGTTGACATAAAGTAAATGCAAATAATTAAAGAAAGTTAAGTGTTTATCAAAAAAAATAATTATAATAACAGCGTCAGCTTAATTTACCAAGAACAGTTAAGCTGTATAATATGTAGCGTATGAATTGGAGTTAAATAAAAGAAATACGGACGATTATACGCAATCCAATCATGCAAATGTGACTTCAAGAAAAAAACTAGTTAAAGAAATAAAACGTTTTGAGTTACGTATTACAAGTGACTAATTAGCAAGCATCTCATAC
>JAHWXV010827465.1:0-10910 GCA_024586415.1 Phrixothrix hirtus
AACATTCAATAAACCTCCTTTAGTTAAAAATTGCATTTTTTTGTATATGATTGCTCAGGTATTTTTAAATTTACGTGGACTTTCAATAAATGGTCAAATTTGACATAGCACTATGTCCGTAAGAGAAAGTCGTGTGTTGTTTCATACCAGATTTTTATTTGTTAAAGTCCACAATAATCGTTGGTCAAGGTTTCATTTAAAAAACGCCAAATGTTCAGAATTTAAAATAACAAAATTAAATCCCGTGTACCTGTCAATAGTATTTGCACATAAAAACAAATTTATTGCATTTTATATTTTGGCAGAAAATTACCTAGTGTGAAATTTTTAACTAAAAACAGTGCATCCAACATAAATAAATTGAGGATCTAACAGTGCATTTAACTAAAACTCTAAAGATTTCAATTTGGTTGGAGTTATAGAAATGAAATACAACTCATAAATGCATATTGGATTTTTGGCAGTCATTGGATACACCAGGTAAAAAATATTATTATTCCAAGGTTTAAATTTGTTACCGTTATTTATTTCATAATGAATCAGATTTTATTTTGCACCGGAATATTCATATTACCTTTAGTTAAATTTTAACTAAGAATAATCAGACAAGCCGTGACCCAGCTATGTTTGTTAGGTGGATAATAAATTATGCTTTAAATTTAAATAGGCCACTGTGCTATCTTGGGCCGCATGTTTGAATTTCCCGCCAATTGTAAAACTCATTGTAACGCATCAATTTCATACAGATATAATGTTAGGAAAACTGTAACATGCAATTACCGCATAATACTATAAATTACATTTTATTTAAACTTCTTCAAAGATTTTGTTTGGTTATTCCATTAATTTTCTATAAAGGAAATGTTAGAGACTGAAACCGCTACATAGTAATAGTAGTAAATTATTGTATGTTTTATTTATGTGCTACACTCTCTAAATACATTATTCATCTTCGTAAGTGTCGCCTATTAAAGTATAATTCGACTATAACTACTATTTCTTATCTGCTGTAAAATATGGTAGGTAGATCTATAATGACAATTGCAGTTGATAGCTACAATTAGCTTTTACCTACAATGCAGATGGTTAACGGTCAATTATTTTTAATTTAATAACATTAATTTTCAAATAATATCTTTTAAAAATTAGATAATGGCATTAATATTTATAATTATTTCTCTCCTTAATAAGTGCTTTTAAATTTAATTTTCTTCGAAATATCTTGCTAGTAGCTGGAGTAATAACCTAATTTCCTCTCATTTAGGCCCCGCTTAAAATTAATGAGCGCACTTATAACTTCATAAAAGTTTCAAACTTCTCAATTATAGAAATAATTTATTTTATTTTAATGAAAATATATTAATTATACAGCTCGATGCAATAAGCAAAATGTGCTTTTATTTTAGGACTGTTATCTCCTTATTTCCCTCGTAACCGAATTATAATTAGTTGAGAAATATGCTCTAATATTTAAGCTCATTTTATTGGTGATATGACGTCATAGTTAGTAATTTAGTGTTGACACCTTAAAACAGATTAAAATAAATTATATTAGGAATATTCTAGTTACATTTTCACGTAATTCCAGCAATTTGTTTATAAGTTTGATGTTATTGTAGTGGAGGTTTGTTTATTATAATATATTTAATTCATTACAATTAGAAAAACGATTTATTATTGATTTTAAATAACATCAGGTTATGTTTGCTGTATAGCCATTGAATATTCAATATATATATAGTGCGTCTCTGGCTGGATATCACTATTAAAATAAAAGGCCTGCTAAAAAAGGGCCACTGAACCAGACGATTACGTCAGAGTTAGCGATATATGTTGCAAACCTAATAAAATTAAATATTACTATTTAATTCTAGCATTATCTTTGGTAAATTACAATGATCACGACAAAAGCCTTTATTTATAATAAGACTATCACTAAATTTGTACTTGGACGCATATTTGCTATTTATAGTAATTGTCATTGTAATATTTATTCATATTTTAATTTTTAAAATTATTATGTTTATATGTAACTCGCTCTCGATTATTGCTGAAGTATTATAAGTTATAAGTTTTTTCAGAACTATTGTCTTGCTGTTTTGTTGTTGCGTACGTAATTTGTATTGCATAACAACATAAATTAACGAAACTGATTAAATTAGTGTAAACGTGTTGGACGTTTGTAATTTTTATTACGTCCAGTGTCAGTGCCAACAAATAAAGAATACCAAGGAAGCATCCTAAACACGTAAAGTTGTATTCAGATTGACCAACCATGCTGGCGACGTTATCATGTTGTGCGTATATACTAAAAATGTCAAATTTTACAAATTTAACATTATGGATTATTATGTATACACACAAAGCAACTAAATTACACACACAGGAAATGCCCTAAACACGTAAAGTTGTTCTAAATTGACCAACGATGATGGCGCTGTTAAATACTGCGCATATGTATTAAAAACGTCAATATTATGAAATTCGTATGCAGTAATGTACATTATTATGTATACACAGTAAGCAAATAAATTACACACACACAATTAACACGACTTGACACTTTAATTGTACCCTAATAATGCTGACAGCTACCACATGTAGTGTTTCAAAACTGGACACACACGCGTACCGAAAGCTTTCTAGATAAAGGCGCTTCCTTAGTATTCTTTATTTTTAAATTTAGAATAACATAATTAAAAAGGTTTAGTTATATTTTCGTGTAATGTGATGGTACCTTGCGAGATTATCGGGGATTGTTTACTAATTTATTTTGATTGAAGTTTACTTTTCAACCAGTTTTCTTCAGTATGTCGTAAATAACTAAGAAATAGAATTTATTATTGGCAACTAAATAATATAGGCAGTATCTTTTTGAAATACAAGGTTACGTCTATATTATTTGTGTACGATATGGTATACTTGCGTGACGTAGTCATGACACTTAGAACAACCACAGTAACAGTTTTTTAAATTTTCATTTTGTTAAAGATTGTTTTTCAATATGATTCTTCGCCTTTGGCCAGCTTGCAAATTTTTAATAATAAAGTAGGAACACATTTAGTTAAACGACATCTTACATTAATTGCGTACAAGTACAGCATAACTTTAATAACTCCAAATTATGCAGTGCAACTTAGCACGTTTCTCTCAATCAACATCTTTCAACCTCTTCTCATTGCCAGTCTGTTTGACAGACAACTACGCTCTATTTTTAAGGTAATTTATTTAATGTAGTTTGTTTGTTTGTTTTGGGCTGAGGCTTCGGGATGCGGAAATTCGCTTGACCTTCTTGGACTAGAGCTGTCATATAGTAATTTCGCCATGCCTACTAGAATGTTGCCGAATTTAGAGGAGTTCCACCACCAGTAAGAATTTTTAACATGTCAAACATCACATTGACACGGAACCTACGATTTTACTTCCTTATCCGAGAAGAAGGCATGTTTTTTAAATTTTTCTCCGCTAAAGAATTTACTGACCTCGATCGAGTTTGAACCCGCCTCTCTTGAGTGTAGAGACAAACATGCTCACACCAATTGGGGCCGGCTATTTAATATAGTATACAGATCCAGTTGAAACGCCATTAAATAGATAAATTCGTTGTTAAGGTTCATGATTGTGTGCCTCTAAAAGATAATCGTAATGAAACCCAGCTGTAAATCTAATATCATGCCATCTAAAGCTATATGAAAGGGTAATCATCATAAAATTGTTTAGTAGGATCGCGAAATTCAAAATGACTTATTTAAATAAATAAAACTCAGTAATATTGCAGGTGCTCTATATTCATAGATTAATTGTTTAACAATTGGTATTCTAAGATTACTACAGTAAAAGTTAAATTTGGATATGTGTCAAGTAACAACATACAGTAGTTATTTATAATGCATTAGCTAATGCAAGTTAAGGAGGATAACTCAACAATGTACAAGAGAATGAAACACCCGTTGTTGATATAACCTCTGACGAATTCAATTGTATGAGTTGATACCTGTTACTATCTAAACTTAATCAACAGCTTACAGAACATAAATTCTGGGTAAAAAATTATTAAATTTAAATCCAGTAATAACAGATATTTATTTATAATGCTTTCCAAAGTATAAGTTTATAATGTTTCAAAATGTCAAATTTTAATACTGTGAGTTATTTAGCTTAATTTTACACTAATATGACTGATGAAGCATCAGGCTATAATTTATATTATTAAACAATTAAAACATCAAACAACTACTTAAATTGATGTAAATGAAATAGTCTATTTAACATAATTGATCGGTAACTTTCCATGAAGTTTTTGCGAAATAATTGAATATGATTTCGATATTATCCTACAGTGAACCGGCCAAAATAAGAGGCGAGTGGGTTATCCAGAATCTTGAGTTAAGGGTCCCTTTGATGAAGGTTATTAATTAATTTTTAACTGGTTGTTGGATGCAATCTAATGTAATCCATACAGACCTGCAAAAATGATAATTATGACAGTAAAACAGTTATCGTCTCATTACATTGGATCATTATCGGTTTTAAGTAGCAACTGCGCCATCGCGAAATATATTTAATTAATTCGAATGTGGGTATTTCGCTAATATAATTCTCTTGAACAAACGCATATATACTGTCTTCCGATAAAAAGGAACAAAATCAAGCGATAGCACGATCAGTTTTAATAACAAAATATGATTAAATCATAACTATTACGCCAACTTGCACACAAACATACTGCTTCAAATTGTTTTAAAATAGTTATTTACGATTATAAGCATGATTTTATTTTATGAGAAGGGAGTTTAAGGAAAAACGATAGCGAGTTCCCTAGC
The DNA here is from genome assembly GCA_024586415.1 of Phrixothrix hirtus. Classification (NCBI taxonomy): domain Eukaryota; kingdom Metazoa; phylum Arthropoda; class Insecta; order Coleoptera; family Phengodidae; genus Phrixothrix; species Phrixothrix hirtus. Next base: position 4,824 of record JAHWXV010827465.1, read on the forward strand.
CCTTCCAAGAAAATAAAATCACTTTTAGCAGGTGTATCACGTAATACTTTTTTCACAATTACAATTAAAAGTAATTATTTGAAGTGTTAAACTTCTATTTCTAAACTTTAACACATAATGTGTCATTTCAAATTATATCATAATTAGTTATCAATGCAATGTAAACATAAAAGTAGTAATAGGTATGTCTTTCTGTGTTACCTAAAAATCGATTTCAACTAAACCAATTGCTATAGTTGGCATTGCAAATAGAAATGTTTCGCAGTTAATAATATCAATAACACATACATTGTAAAATCATTACTAATATTACTAAATAAAGTAATTTTAGTTTTTCAAAAAATAATCGAATTATAGCTCTAGTGTTAAAAGTAATGTTAGAAGAGTTTTTTTTTTAGAGAAACGCCATCACTCGCTCCGCAAACCTTCTTCTCATAAAATAAAGTATTTATTTTAACACTTGTATCATAAATAGCTATTATGGGATATACATAAATTAATTAGATTCTTCTGGAGGTTTCCGAGCTACGGTTAAACAGAACTACAGAGTATATTGCATTTCTTATTTTTATTGTATAAAATATTTAATAGTTCAATTTATATTCTCCGATTTGTCATCACCTTGGAAGTTGGAAACAGCGGATGCCGGGAATAGAAACCGTAACTTACACGGTAAAGTGGAGTTTTTAATTAATTGTACCCCTCTTTTAAAACTATTTATTTGAAACAAAATTTACGGGTAACATTTTCGCAAAACGAAATAAATTATTCGAAATTTTTATATCGCTATGAGCGCTATTTTTACAATACAATGGCCATCATTAGATATTATTAAAATTAATACTTAAAAATAAACAGACATCAAAACAATATTTCACTTTTATTATTATTACTTTAGGATACTACACTGATTCATTGCTTTTCTTCTTTCAACCAAGTTTTCCATGTTTTGGATTTTCCCACTCTGCATCTTCCAGATTTTATTTCCTTCATTGTATCGTCTACCTCATTCTACCTAGATCTTTTCAGAGCCCTTTCTTACGACTTCCCATTTAGCTACAATCTGTTAGCCTGTTTATCCATTTGCTAGTGCTTGCTCGTCGAATATGGCCGTACTACATGTCAGCTCTTGCTGTTTGTTTCGCATCGCCGTGTATATAGATATTAAAATAAGTCTTTTAGTTTGTTAATGGCATATAACTTGGTAATCACAAATCTATAGTTCAAAGGATATAAACTCATTTGGAAAAAATAGTGTAATCAACCCCGTATAATAGACGGTAAAGTTGTTCGTCAAGCCATATAAAATTTTATTAAATATGTTCTCATGTTTAAGAATAAATCTAGGTTAGTGAAAATTCATTTGTAAATAATTCAAGAAGGTATAAAAAAATTAATAATTATACCTCTTTCATTTTTAAAAATAAGGTCAGTTTCATAAAAAGGTATTTTAAGTTTTAATGTGTCGTCTTGAAAAGAGAAAGTCAAACGTCAGTGACTTGGAGAAAATTGCCCAATTAATAAACCAGATGAATCTTCAATGATATTTGTATTAATGAATTTAAAAGTACAGCTGGACCACTAGCATTCTTTCAATAAACGGGCAGGAACGGAGTTAAAAAGAAACGGACCGTGAGATGAAATAAAAAATAATTAATAAATTGCGTAGTTACGTTCGAGCGAAAATTCACGCTTTCCCGAATCCAAGTGCCTAATTTTTCTTTAAAGTATCAAAAAGAATAGAATGTGAGGGTTAAACGTTTATTTCGCAGGTGAAGTGTTTTTCTTTTAGCAAATTAATAATTGTATCTGTCGGCAAGATATATTCATCTCACTTCCTGAGATTATTATCGGGGTTAGAAAACCAATGTATTTGGAATAATTGAACGACAAGGTTTGAGGCAATTAATGTGTTTTCATTTAATCCTACATGGACTTGAATATTGGCAAAAGGACACGAGCTGCCCGGAACTTTCTTCAGTGATATTTTCCTTCACCTCTAAGTAGGTTGATAATGCGATTATCGTCACATTACTTTAGCGTTTCCTCATTCTATCTTGGTCAGTCTTCTACAAAAAGTTATCATGAAGTCATAAATTAAATACCGATGGGCTTATTTTGATTTAAGTACAAAATAAAATTGACCAACATTTATTTAAAAGGACTGTTAACGTAACTTTTAATTTTGATTTAACACAAAATACGACCGCTTCTTTTGCTAATAATATTTATTACATTGTGCAAATGTTTACCGCATATCCTCGTTCGAAGCGCTTACGAACCCAAATTAATGTTCCACCTGCAATGTTGTTGACAAAGGAATTCCCTTAATAAATTGAAATACCTGTTAACAGGCATAAATTCCCTGAGTGGGGTTGCGAATAATTTTGTCAAATAATTTAAGAAATTCCTTCATCAGCCAATGTTTTATATTTTGAATTGATATTTTATTAGTTTAATTGTTAAATTTATATGATTACACACATGTAATCTGTGAACCCATATTTCGTTTGCTTTATAGATGTGTTCAGTGTATTTTTCGTTTTATTTCAATTAAATGTGTTAAGTTCTATAAATCTACAACAATGGTGTGTGTGCAAGAAATATCAATACACGCCATAATAAGTTTTAATAAAATTAATAACAGTCATTTTTGTATTATCAAAAGTAAACTGTCCAAATTTTGTATTCACTTTACCTAAGCACTTTTTTTATACCAAGTGGCTTACTTGAAGTGCTCGCTTGTTATTGTTAAACTTTGAGTAGCGCACTCCGTCAAAATATTCGTTTAACTATCTAAACGTCCCGGCAAAATAATTAATAATTTTACCGATATCAAATGAGTTATTATCTCTAGGGTATGGTTCCCCTTTTTGAAAAATCTTTGATTATTATTAGCGAAGTAATGTACAAGGTGTACTGTCCATATTGGTGCACCTATTTGCGACTTCCTCATGTACAGGTAAAGTCGGAATAATTAGCGTCTGGCATACTATCCCTTTTATTCCCAAACCTGCAATTACCGTTAAAGTGTATGGCTCAGTTCTGAAGGTAGGTTTTGAACATCTATATGCACAGGGCGTTTCCGTAAGCTAACCTCGTCCTTAAGAAAGGACTAGAGAACAGTAGCGCTCACAATTCTCAATTTTGGGTATTTATAAAGTGTTCATCCTCGAAAGTTATCGATCAACTACGCTTTGCCGACCGTAGTTGAGTACTCGTCAAGTCTGTTACATGCTTTATTTACCATTGAGCTAGTAACACACATTAGCCTCTTTTCTTCGATATGTTTAATTACGCTTGTCTTCCTTTCCCATTCTGTTCCAGTTGGATAATTTCTATAAAACAATTATATTTCTCTGAGTGATAAAAAATAAAAGCTTCTTGTCCTTTGTCAAGGAACTGTGCTACCGAATAACTGCTTAAATTAAATTCAAAACGATTTGATGCTCGTAATTGTCAATAACAGTAGATTTATTTAAACTAAAGTGATTATTATATTTACGCAATGTAGCTAATTGCCGGCCCCGACTGGTGTAGCGGTTAGCATGTTTGCCTCTACACCCAAGCGACGCGGGTTTAAACCAGATATATTTTTCAGCGGAGAAAAATTTAAAAAACATGCCTTCTTCTCGGATAAGGAAGTAAAATCGTAGGTCCCGAGTCAGATTTGAGGAAATTCTAGTAGGTATGCCGAAGCCTCGGCCATAAACCCTACAAATAAAATGTGGCTAATTTCAAATCCAGTAGTATATATTTAAAAAGAAATATGAATGACCTTTCTGATATTTTCTACCTGACTTTAAATAACAATGAATGTCAACAAAGATTGTTTTTTGTCAGTAACTCCTTATTGGATAACATGCATTATCATTTAAACAAGCAACTCTAGTTTTAATGTTTAAGTCCTTTGATTTAATCTCGTTAATGCGTTCGCGATCCCAATGATTGGTGTAATGACCTTTAATTATATTTTAATGTTTTAAATGACCTTCGTGTTGCGTTCGCTGGTAAGTGTTCTATTTATTTCAAGACGTTGTACCTCACCTGGAATTGGATTCTACTTCTTTGTTTCTACTTTAATTAAATCGGTCTTGCCTTCAGATTGACGGAAAAGAATGATCTAGTTAGGCTACTAATCTTAATTTTACTGGACCAAAAATACGTGTTGATGCACTTTATATTTGTAATTTAGTTTATATTTTTATTGCATGATTGACATTTATATAATATTCGGTTCATCCTTTCATTAAAAGAAATCTTTGACGCCTACATGTCATGCTCGTAATTATGTAATTACCCCGACACACTTCAATCTGAGACGGTGTCTGAGCCAGTCGAACTTAAAATCAACAAGCGACACCGCGACAGGTCGCCACCGTGGTGAACTTCTCGTTGCAAATATTGTCCTAAAATTCTCGTTTTAATTATTGGTAAATCAATTGGTATACGGTGGTACATACTCAGTCTATTGAGAAATTATTAATATTTGTATTTCTACTATCGAATTATCTAGAAAACATATTAATCTACAAGTGTTACTACCACAACTTTGTTCACTTATAAAATATCCCTTGATTTATCCTTAAACTCTTTTATTTTACTTAACACCTATGAACAAAGTGTGCAGTGCCGACTTTGAAGTTATAAAGCTGTCACCTTGGTAAGTACATACATGCAAGTAGATATGCGATATTCATTATTTGTCGTTTTATTGTATATTTTCCTCATTTTCCTTTGTGTATAATTTATATTTATGGATTTTAAAATATCAAGATTCAGTAGCCTATCTAATTGAGATTCAAGACGAAGTATACCTTGTATACCTGTAATCAACACCTACCTTGTCGTTTACAAACAAAAAACAGTACGACATAGCTTTGTATCAGATCTTCCTTAGTAACGCCTCACTGTAACAGTATTTGTGTTTTCCTTACTCACTCATAAATTAAACTTGGGGTAAAGTATTAATGAATGATGTTTTTCTTTTCCTGTATAGGGCTTTTTTAAAGATGTAAGCCTGTTTCCATTCTGTGGTTACCACTTGTGTCGGTTAAAGATGTTTCCATTCTAAATAATTTTTCTGAGCCGTGTCTCACGAGTTCTGGCGCCATCCCTCCTGGCCCTGCTAATTTAATTACTTTTTTATTTCTTCTTGTGAAATTTCTATTTTCTCTTGCTCTTCAAGTTCTTGTGTTATTTTATCTTTTTTTCAATGTATCCTTTCGCGTTTCTGTAGGCTGCCTTTTGAAATAAATACCCAATCTTCAGATGTTCTGTTCTGATTGTTCGCTGGATCTTCAGGATTCCGCACTCCTATATTTTGTTCGATATTTGTATACGTAATCCTTCAGGTTTCATCATTTTCTTCTACAATGAGTCTTTTTAGTATTTTATTCTTCTGCTTATAATTTTGATAGTTTTCTATATCTTTCGCATATAAATATTTTTACTTTCTCTTACCTATATGAAATATACTATAGAGAAAGTATTGTTTTCGTCCAAAATTTTCAATGTCGAAATCTTAGTGGAAATGCACGTTTTTGGGGACAAATATTTATTAAAATTTATTTTATTTTCCCTCGTATGTTTGGTTGCCTAAGCTCGAATTTCTACTTTGTGTTAAACAAGTTGCCTACCTGTTCGTGATATGCTGCAGCCCACCCTACACTCTGCTCTAGAAGGAATAACGTTACCTCATATCAAAACTCCACATTAGAAATTAAAATATTAATTTAATAAACACAGATAATAAATTATTAAATTCAAATCTTTGTAAGAAAAATTATAAAATTCAAAACTTTACACACAAAATAATAATTGAAAATCAAATTTGTAAACGACAACCTTTTATTTTTATTTTCTCTTACCTATATGAAATATAGGTAAAAAAGAAAGTATTGTTTTCGACCAAAATTTTCCATGTCCAAATTTTAGTGTAAATACACGTTTTCGGGTCCCCTAAGTCCGAAAATCATGTTTTTAAAAATTGATCTGTCTGTGTGTCTATGTGTGTGTATGTGTGTGTGTGTGTGTGTGTGTGTGTGTGTGTGTGTGTGTGTGTGTGTGTGTGTGTGTGTGTGTGTG